>JAUKNK010000299.1:532500-577500 GCA_030765055.1 Mantis religiosa
CGGTATTACCAACTTCCTCAGGCATGGTGTCATCAATGTCCCATTGCCGCAGAGCACAAAATATGAATTGTAATACTAACGTAAACGACATATTAATATATAACCGCTAATAACTGAAATGAATGAAATTAAGATGTGCAAACTACTTAATAAAAACTTTTTGTTACAAAAATATAATAAACATTGAAGCCACTATAAAAATAAAGTATTATGGACACCATCAAATTAGTATATTTTATTCCAGTAAGCATGAACCATTGTTATGTAATCAAAGCCAAGATTCATAACTCAACAGCTAAATAGTCAAATACCGAGCTCTAAAATTGACACCAAGGAAAGTTTGCGATACACTTCCGGGGAACTGCAGAGGAAATAGTCATCAAAACTACAGAACTTATAACATTACAATGCCATTAGATCATGTATATTTGAAATGTGTGTGATGCCTTTGGGGAGCCTGCTCCTGTTATAGAAAGTTGAAACGGGTACAACAATGTGAAATTCGTTTAAATCAATATTAATGTTAATTTTATAATTTCGGATATAATCACTTCAAAATTGAAGCACCGTGTTCTTCTCAAACAATTTAGACCTTAAGGCAACTTAAAATGTTGACTTCTAAGTAAAAGAAAGGATCACTATACGTAGATATCATAATTCGACCTCTGAACCATTATAGAACATGTATAGTTTATATTACTTTGACTTTGTATCAAGATTATAATGGAAGAATAAAATGTGATCGAATTCTATGGGCTGTATAGATTTTGTTGTTTTTGTTATTAGTGCTTGGAGAATTTGCACCAAGATGATGTAAAAGCAGAGTGTATTATAGCAATATACAAACATAGCCAAGGTGAACAATTAATTGTGGGGTTACCTACGCGGACAACAATGCATCCCCCTTACTCTCTCACTAATTCCCTTGTTTCAAGATAAACCACACAAACTGCCGTTTGAAGTGATGCGATGTGCGTTCAGGTGATCATGGGGTTACCTACGCGGACAATAATGCATCCCCCCTACTCTCTCACTAATTATCTTGTTTCAAGATAAACCACACAAACTGTCGTTTGAAGTGATGTGATGTGGGTTTAAGTGGTCATGGGGTTACCTACGCGGACAATAATACATCCCCCCTACTCTCTCACTAATTACCTTGTTTCAAGATAAACCACACAAACTGTCGTTTGAAGTGATGTGATGTGGGTTTAAGTGGTCATGGGGTTACCTACGCGGACAATAATGCATCCCACCTACTCTCTCACTAATTACCTTGTTTCAAGATAAACCACACAAACTGTCGTTTGAAGTGATGTGATGTGGGTTTAAGTGATCATGGGGTTACCTACGCGGACAATAATGCATCCCCCCTACTCTCTCACTAATTCCCTTGTTTCAAGATAAACCACACAAACTGCCGTTTGAAGTGATGTGATGTGGGTTTAAGTGATCATGGGGTTACCTACGCGGACAATAATGCATCCCCCTTACTCTCTCACTAATTCCCTTGTTTCAAGATAAACCACACAAACTGCCGTTTGAAGTGATGTGATGTGGGTTTAAGTGGTCATGGGGTTACCTACGCGGACAATAATGCATCCCCCCTACTCTCTCTCTCTCTCTAATTCCCTTGTTTCAAGATAAACCAGACAATCTGCCGTTTGAAGTGATGTGATGTGGGTTTAAGTGATCAAGGGGTAACCTACGCGGACAATAATGCGTCCCCCCTACTCTCTCACTAATTCCCTTGTTTCAAGATAAACCAGACAAACTGTACATTGATGTGATGCGATGTGGGTTTAGGTGGTCATGGGGTTACCTACGCGGTCAATAATGCATCCCCCCTACTCTCTCACTAATTACTTTGTTTCAAGTAAAACCAGACAAACTGCACATTTAAGTGATGCGATGTGGGTTTAGGTGGTCATGGGGTTACCTACGCGGTCAATAATGCATCCCCCCTACTCTCTCACTAATTACTTTGTTTCAAGATAAACCAGACAAACTGCACATTTAAGTGATGTGCGTTCAGGTGATCATGGGGTTACCTACGCGGACAATAATGCATCCCCCCAACTCTCTCACTAATTCCCTTGTTTCAAGATAAACCACACAAACTGCCGATTGAAGTGATGTGATGTGGGTTTAAGTGATCATGGGGTAACCTACGCGGACAATAATGCATCCCCCCTACTCTCTCACTAATTACCTTGTTTCAAGATAAACCAGACAAACTGCCGTTTGAAGTGATGTGATGTGGGTTTAAGTGATCATGGGGTAACCGACGCGGACAATAATACATCCCCCCTACTCTCTCACTAATTACTTTGTTTCAAGATAAACCACACAAACTGCCGTTTGAAGTGATGTGATGTGGGTTTAAGTGATCATGGGGTAACCTACGCGGACAATAATACATCCCCCCTACTCTCTCACTAATTACCTTGTTTCAAGATAAACCAGACAAACTGCCGTTTGAAGTGATGTGATGTGGGTTTAAGTGATCATGGGGTAACCTACGCGGACAATAATACATCCCCCCTACTCTCTCACTAATTACTTTGTTTCAAGATAAACCACACAAACTGCCGTTTGAAGTGATGTGATGTGGGTTTAAGTGATCATGGGGTAACCTACGCGGACAATAATACATCCCCCCTACTCTCTCACTAATTACCTTGTTTCAAGATAAACCAGACAAACTGCCGTTTGAAGTGATGTGATGTGGGTTTAAGTGATCATGGGGTAACCTACGCGGACAATAATACATCCCCCCTACTCTCTCACTAATTACTTTGTTTCAAGATAAACCACACAAACTGCCGTTTGAAGTGATGTGATGTGGGTTCAGGTGATCATGGGGTAACCTACGCGGACAATAATACATCCCCACTACTCTCTCACTAATTACCTTGTTTCAAGATAAACCACACAAACTGCCGTTTGAAGTGATGTGATGTGGGTTTTATGTGATCATGGGGTAACCTACGCGGACAATAATGCATCCCCACTACTCTCTCACTAATTACCTTGTTTCAAGATAAACCACACAAACTGCCGTTTGAAGTGATGTGATGTGGGTTTAAGTGGTCTTGGGGTAACCTACGCGGACAATAATACATCCCCCCTACTCTCTCACTAATTCCCTTGTTTCAAGATAAACCAGACAAACTGCCGTTTGAAGTGATGTGATGTGGGTTTAAGTGATCATGGGGTAACCTACGCGGACAATAATGCATCCCCCCTACTCTCTCACTAATTACTTTGTTTCAAGATAAAGCACACAAACTGCCGTTTGAAGTGATGTGATGTGGGTTTAAGTGATCATGGGGTAACCTACGCGGACAATAATACATCGCCCCTACTCTCTCACTAATTACTTTGTTTCAAGATAAACCACACAAACTGCCGTTTGAAGTGATGTGATGTGGGTTTAAGTGATCATGGGGTAACCTACGCGGACAATAATACATCCCCCCTACTCTCTCACTAATTCCCTTGTTTCAAGATAAAGCACACAAACTGCCGTTTGAAGTGCCGTGATGTGGGTTTAAGTGATCATGGGGTAACCTACGCGGACAATAATACATCCCCACTACTCTCTCACTAATTACCTTGTTTCAAGATAAACCACACAAACTGCCGTTTGAAGTGATGTGATGTGGGTTTAAGTGGTCTTGGGGTAACCTACGCGGACAATAATACATCCCCCCTACTCTCTCACTAATTACCTTGTTTCAAGATAAAGCACACAAACTGCCGTTTGAAGTGATGTGATGTGGGTTTAAGTGATCATGGGGTAACCTACGCGGACAATAATGCATCCCCCTACTGTCTCACTAATTACCTTGTTTCAAGATAAACCACACAAACTGCCGTTTGAAGTGATGTGATGTGGGTTTAAGTGATCATGGGGTAACCTACGCGGACAATAATACATCCCCCCTACTCTCTCACTAATTCCCTTGTTTCAAGATAAACCACACAAACTGCCGTTTGAAGAGATGTGATGTGGGTTTAAGTGATCATGGGGTTACCTACGCGGACAATAATACATCCCCCCTACTCTCTCACTAACTACCTTGTTTCAAGATAAACGACACAAACTGCCGTTTGAAGAGATGTGATGTGGGTTTAAGTGATCTTGGGGTAACCTACGCGGACAATAATACATCCCCCCTACTCTCTCACTAATTCCCTTGTTTCAAGATAAACCACACAAACTGCCGTTTGAAGAGATGTGATGTGGGTTTAAGTGATCATGGGGTTACCTACGCGGACAATAATACATCCCCCCTACTCTCTCACTAACTACCTTGTTTCAAGATAAACGACACAAACTGCCGTTTGAAGTGATGTGATGTGGGTTTAAGTGATCCTGGGGTTACCTACGCGGACAATAATACATCCCCCCTACTCTCTCACTAATTCCCTTGTTTCAAGATAAACCACACAAACTGCCGTTTGAAGTGATGTGATGTGGGTTTAAGTGATCATGGGGTTACCTACCCGGACAATAATGCATCCCCCCTACTCTCTCACTAATTATCTTGTTTCAAGATAAACCACACAAACTGTCGTTTGAAGTGATATGATGTGGGTTTAAGTGGTCATGGAATTACCTACGCGGACAACAATACATCCCCCCTACTCTCTCACTAATTACCTTGTTTCAAGATAAACCACACAAACTGTCGTTTGAAGTGATGTGATGTGGGTTTAAGTGGTCATGGGGTTACCTACGCGGACAATAATGCATCCCCCCTACTCTCTCACTAATTACCTTGTTTCAAGATAAACCACACAAACTGTCGTTTGAAGTGATGTGATGTGGGTTTAAGTGATCATGGGGTTACCTACGCGGACAATAATGCATCCCCCCTACTCTCTCACTAATTCCCTTGTTTCAAGATAAACCACACAAACTGCCGTTTGAAGTGATGTGATGTGGGTTTAAGTGATCATGGGGTTACCTACGCGGACAATAATGCATCCCCCTTACTCTCTCACTAATTAACTTGTTTCAAGATAAACCACACAAACTGCCGTTTGAAGTGATGTGATGTGGGTTTAAGTGGTCATGGGGTTACCTACGCGGACAATAATGCATCCCCCCTACTCTCTCTCTCTCTAATTCCCTTGTTTCAAGATAAACCAGACAATCTGCCGTTTGAAGTGATGTGATGTGGGTTTAAGTGATCAAGGGGTAACCTACGCGGACAATAATGCGTCCCCCCTACTCTCTCACTAATTCCCTTGTTTCAAGATAAACCAGACAAACTGTACATTGATGTGATGCGATGTGGGTTTAGGTGGTCATGGGGTTACCTACGCGGTCAATAATGCATCCCCCCTACTCTCTCACTAATTACTTTGTTTCAAGTAAAACCAGACAAACTGCACATTTAAGTGATGCGATGTGGGCTTAGGTGGTCATGGGGTTACCTACGCGGTCAATAATGCATCCCCCCTACTCTCTCACTAATTACTTTGTTTCAAGATAAACCAGACAAACTGCACATTTAAGTGATGTGATGTGCGTTCAGGTGATCATGGGGTTACCTACGCGGACAATAATGCATCCCCCCTTCTCTCTCACTAATTCCCTTGTTTCAAGATAAACCACACAAACAGCCGATTGAAGTGATGTGATGTGGGTTTAAGTGATCATGGGGTAACCTACGCGGACAATAATGCATCCCCCCTACTCTCTCACTAATTACCTTGTTTCAAGATAAACCAGACAAACTGCCGTTTGAAGTGAGGTGATGTGGGTTTAAGTGGTCTTGGGGTAACCTACGCGGACAATAATGCATCCCCCCTACTCTCTCACTAATTACCTTGTTTCAAGATAAACCAGACAAACTGCCGTTTGAAGTGATGTGATGTGGGTTTAAGTGATCATGGGGTAACCTACGCGGACAATAATACATCCCCACTACTCTCTCACTAATTCCCTTGTTTCAAGATAAACCACACAAACTGCCGTTTGAAGTGATGTGATGTGGGTTTAAGTGGTCTTGGGGTAACCTACGCGGACAATAATGCATCCCCCCTACTCTCTCACTAATTCCCTTGTTTCAAGATAAACCAGACAAACTGCCGTTTGAAGTGATGTGATGTGGGTTTAAGTGATCATGGGGTAACCTACGCGGACAATAATACATCCCCCCTACTCTCTCACTAATTCCCTTGTTTCAAGATAAACCACACAAACTGCCGTTTGAAGTGATGTGATGTGGCTTTAAGTGATCATGGGGTAACCTACGCGGACAATAATACATCCCCCCTACTCTCTCACTAATTCCCTTGTTTCAAGATAAACCACACAAACTGCCGTTTGAAGTGATGCGATGTGGGTTTAGGTGGTCATGGGGTTACCTACGCGGTCAATAATGCATCCCCCCTACTCTCTCACTAATTACTTTGTTTCAAGATAAGCCAGACAAACTGCACATTTAAGTGATGTGATGTGGGTTTAGGTGGTCATGGGGTTACCTACGCGGTCAATAATGCATCCCCCCTACTCTCACACTAATTATCTTGTTTCAAGATAAACCAGACAAACTGCACATTTAAGTGATGCGATGTGGGTTTAGGTGGTCATGGGGTTACCTACGCGGTCAATAATGCATCCCCCCTACTCTCTCACTAATTCCCTTGTTTCAAGATAAGCCACACAAACTGCCGTTTGAAGTGATGCAATGTGGGTTTAGGTGGTCATGGGGTTACCTACGCGGTCAATAATGCATCCCCCCTACTCTCTCACTAATTATCTTGTTTCAAGACAAACCAGACAAACTGCACATTTAAGTGATGTGATGTGGGTTTAAGTGGTCATGGGGTTACCTACGCGGTCAATAATGCATCCCCCCTACTCTCTCACTAATTATCTTGTTTCATGGTAAACCAGACAAACTGCACATTTAAGTGATGCGATGTGGGTTTAGGTGGTCATGGGGTTACCTCCGCGGTCAATAATGCATCCCCCCTACTCTCTCACTAATTACCTTGTTTCAAGATAAACCAGACAAACTGCACATTGAAGTGATACGATGTGCGTTCAGGTGATCATGGGGTTACCTACGCGGACAATAATGCATCCCCTATACTCTCTCACTAATTATCTTGTTTCAAGATAAACCAGACAAACTGCCGTTTGAAGTGATGTGATGTGGGTTTAAGTGGTCTTGGGGTAACCTACACGGACAATAATGCATCCCCCCTACTCTCTCACTAATTACCTTGTTTCAAGATAAACCACACAAACTGCCGTTTGAAGTGATGTGATGTGGGTTTAAGTGATCATGGGGTAACCTACGCGGACAATAATGCATCCCCCCTACTCTCTCACTAATTACCTTGTTTCAAGTTAAACCACACAAACTGCCGTTTGAAGTGATGTGATGTGGGTTTAAGTGGTCTTGGGGTAACCTACGCGGACAATAATGCATCCCCTATACTCTCTCACTAATTACCTTGTTTCAAGATAAACCACACAAACTGCCGTTTGAAGTGATGTGATGTGGGTTTAAGTGATCATGGGGTAACCTACGCAGACAATAATGCATCCCCCCTACCCTCTCACTAATTACCTTGTTTCAAGATAAACCACACAAACTGCCGATTGAAGTGATGTGATGTGGGTTTAAGTGATCATGGGTTAACCTACGCGGACAATAATACATCCCCCCTACTCTCTCACTAATTCCCTTGTTTCAAGATAAACCACACAAACTGCCGTTTGAAGTGAAGTGATGTGGGTTTAAGTGATCATGGGGTAACCTACGCGGACAATAATACATCCCCCCTACTCTCTCACTAATTACTTTGTTTCAAGATAAACCACACAAACTGCCGTTTGAAGTGATGTGATGTGGGTTTAAGTGATCATGGGGTAGCCTACGCGGACAATAATACATCCCCCCTACTCTCTCACTAATTCCCTTGTTTCAAGATAAACCACACAAACTGCCGTTTGAAGTGATGTGATGTGGGTTTAAGTGATCATGGGGTAGCCTACGCGGACAATAATACATCCCACCTACTCTCTCACTAATTCCCTTGTTTCAAGATAAACCACACAAACTGCCGTTTGAAGTGAAGTGATGTGGGTTTAAGTGATCATGGGGTAACCTACGCGGACAATAATACATCCCCCCTACTCTCTCACTAATTCCCTTGTTTCAAGATAAACCACACAAACTGCCGTTTGAAGTGATGTGATGTGGGTTTAAGTGATCATGGGGTAACCTACGCGGACAATAATACATCCCACCTACTCTCTCACTAATTACCTTGTTTCAAGCTAAACCACACAAACTGCCGTTTGAAGTGATGTGATGTGGGTTTAAGTGGTCTTGGGGTAACCTACGCGGACAATAATACATCCCCCCCTACTCTCTCACTAATTCCCTTGTTTCAAGATAAACCACACAAACTGCCGTTTGAAGTGATGTGTTGTGGGTTTAAGTGGTCTTGGGGTAACCTACGCGGACAATAATACATCACCCCTACTCTCTCACTAACTACCTTGTTTCAAGATAAACCACACAAACTGCCGTTTGAAGTGATGTGATGTGGGTTTAGGTGGTCATGGGGTTACCTACGCGGACAATAATTCATCCCCCCTACTCTCTCACTAACTGCCTTGTTTCAAGATAAACCACACAAACTGCCGTTTGAAGTGATGTGATGTGGGTTTAAGTGATCATGGGGTTACCTACGCGGACAATAATACATCACCCCTACTCTCTCACTAATTCCCTTGTTTCAAGATAAACCACACAAACTGCCGTTTGAAGTGATGTGATGTGGGTTTAAGTGATCATGGGGTTACCTACGCGGACAATAATACATCCCCCCTACTCTCTCACTAATTCCCTTGTTTCAAGATAAACCACACAAACTGCCGTTTGAAGTGATGTGATGTGGGTTTAAGTGATCATGGGGTAACCTACGTGGACAATAATGCATCCCCCCTACTCTCTCACTAATTCCCTTGTTTCAAGATAAACCACACAAACTGCCGTTTGAAGTGATGTGATGTGGGTTTAGGTGGTCATGGGGTTACCTACGCGGACAATAATACATCCCCCCTACTCTCTCACTAATTCCCTTGTTTCAAGATAAACCACACAAACTGCCGTTTGAAGTGATGTGATGTGGGTTTAAGTGGTCATGGGGTTACCTACGCGGACAATAATACATCCCCCCTACTCTCTCACTAATTCCCTTGTTTCAAGATAAACCACACAAACTGCTGTTTGAAGTGATGTGATGTGGGTTTAAGTGGTCATGCGGTTACCTACGCGGACAATAATGCATCCCCCATACTCTCTCACTAATTCCCTTGTTTCAAGATAAACCACACAAACTGCCGTTTGAAGTGATGTGATGTGGGTTTAAGTGGTCTTGGGGTAACCTACGCGGACAATAATGCATCCCCCCTACTCTCTCACTAATTCCCTTGTTTCAAGATAAACCACACAAACTGCCGTTTGAAGTGATGTGATGTGGGTTTAAGTGGTCATGGGGTAACCTACGCGGACAATAATGCATCCTCCCTACTCTCTCACTAATTCCCTTGTTTCAAGATAAACCACACAAACTGCCGTTTGAAGTGATGAGATGTGGGTATAAGTGGTCATGGGGTAACCTACGCGGACAATAATGCATCCTCCCTACTCTCTCACTAATTCCCTTGTTTCAAGATAAACCACACAAACTGCCGTTTGAAGTGATGTGATGTGGGTTTAAGTGATCATGGGGTAACCTACGCGGACAATAATGCATCCCCCCTACTCTCTCACTAATTCCCTTGTTTCAAGATACACCAGACAAACTGCCGTTTGAAGTGATACGATGTGGGTTTAAGTGGTCTTGGGTAACCTACGCGGACAATAATGCATCCTCCCTACTCTCTCACTAATTCCCTTGTTTCAAGATAAACCACACAAACTGCCGTTTGAAGTGATACGATGTGGGTTTAAGTGGTCATGGGGTAACCTACGCAGACAATAATGCATCCTCCCTACTCTCTCACTAATTCCCTTGTTTCAAGATAAACCACACAAACTGCCGTTTGAAGTGATGTGATGTGGGTTTAAGTGGTCATGGGGTAACCTACGCGGACAATAATGCATCCTCCCTACTCTCTCACTAATTCCCTTGTTTCAAGATAAACCACACAAACTGCCGTTTGAAGTGATGTGATGTGGGTTTAAGTGGTCTTGGGGTAACCTACGCGGACAATAATGCATCCCCCCTACTCTCTCACTAATTCCCTTGTTTCAAGATAAACCACACAAACTGCCGTTTGAAGTGATGTGATGTGGGTTTAAGTGGTCATGGGGTAACCTACGCGGACAATAATGCATCCCCCCTACTCTCTCACTAATTCCCTTGTTTCAAGATAAACCAGACAAACTGCCGTTTGAAGTGATGTGATGTGGGTTTAAGTGGTCATGGGGTTACCTACGCGGACAATAATACATCCCCCCTACTCTCTCACTAATTCCCTTGTTTCAAGATAAACCAGACAAACTGCCGTTTGAAGTGATGTGATGTGGGTTTAAGTGGTCTTGGGGTAACCTACGCGGACAATAATGCATCCCCCCTACTCTCTCACTAATTACCTTGTTTCAAGATAAACCACACAAACTGCCGTTTGAAGTGATGTGATGTGGGTTTAAGTGATCATGGGGTAACCTACGCAGACAATAATGCATCCCCCCTACCCTCTCACTAATTACCTTGTTTCAAGATAAACCACACAAACTGCCGATTGAAGTGATGTGATGTGGGTTTAAGTGATCATGGGTTAACCTACGCGGACAATAATACATCCCCCCTACTCTCTCACTAATTCCCTTGTTTCAAACTAAACCACACAAACTGCCGTTTGAAGTGAAGTGATGTGGGTTTAAGTGATCATGGGGTAACCTACGCGGACAATAATACATCCCCCCTACTCTCTCACTAATTACTTTGTTTCAAGATAAACCACACAAACTGCCGTTTGAAGTGATGTGATGTGGGTTTAAGTGATCATGGGGTAGCCTACGCGGACAATAATACATCCCCCCTACTCTCTCACTAATTCCCTTGTTTCAAGATAAACCACACAAACTGCCGTTTGAAGTGATGTGATGTGGGTTTAAGTGATCATGGGGTAGCCTACGCGGACAATAATACATCCCACCTACTCTCTCACTAATTCCCTTGTTTCAAGATAAACCACACAAACTGCCGTTTGAAGTGAAGTGATGTGGGTTTAAGTGATCATGGGGTAACCTACGCGGACAATAATACATCCCCCATACTCTCTCACTAATTCCCTTGTTTCAAGATAAACCACACAAACTGCCGTTTGAAGTGATGTGATGTGGGTTTAAGTGATCATGGGGTAACCTACGCGGACAATAATACATCCCACCTACTCTCTCACTAATTACCTTGTTTCAAGCTAAACCACACAAACTGCCGTTTGAAGTGATGTGATGTGGGTTTAAGTGGTCTTGGGGTAACCTACGCGGACAATAATACATCCCCCCCTACTCTCTCACTAATTCCCTTGTTTCAAGATAAACCACACAAACTGCCGTTTGAAGTGATGTGATGTGGGTTTAAGTGGTCTTGGGGTAACCTACGCGGACAATAATACATCCCACCTACTCTCTCACTAATTACCTTGTTTCAAGATAAACCACACAAACTGCCGTTTGAAGTGATGTGATGTGGGTTTAAGTGATCATGGGGTTACCTACGCGGACAATAATACATCACCCCTACTCTCTCACTAACTACCTTGTTTCAAGATAAACCACACAAACTGCCGTTTGAAGTGATGTGATGTGGGTTTAGGTGGTCATGGGGTTACCTACGCGGACAATAATACATCCCCCCTACTCTCTCACTAACTGCCTTGTTTCAAGATAAACCACACAAACTGCCGTTTGAAGTGATGTGATGTGGGTTTAAGTGATCATGGGGTTACCTACGCGGACAATAATACATCACCCCTACTCTCTCACTAACTGCCTTGTTTCAAGATAAACCACACAAACTGCCGTTTGAAGTGATGTGATGTGGGTTTAAGTGATCATGGGGTTACCTACGCGGACAATAATACATCCCCCCTACTCTCTCACTAATTCCCTTGTTTCAAGATAAACCACACAAACTGCCGTTTGAAGTGATGTGATGTGGGTTTAAGTGATCATGGGGTAACCTACGTGGACAATAATGCATCCCCCCTACTCTCTCACTAATTCCCTTGTTTCAAGATAAACCACACAAACTGCCGTTTGAAGTGATGTGATGTGGGTTTAGGTGGTCATGGGGTTACCTACGCGGACAATAATACATCCCCCCTACTCTCTCACTAATTCCCTTGTTTCAAGATAAACCACACAAACTGCCGTTTGAAGTGATGTGATGTGGGTTTAAGTGGTCATGGGGTTACCTACGCGGACAATAATACATCCCCCCTACTCTCTCACTAATTCCCTTGTTTCAAGATAAACCACACAAACTGCCGTTTGAAGTGATGTGATGTGGGTTTAAGTGATCATGGGGTTACCTACGCGGACAATAATACATCCCCCCTACTCTCTCACTAATTCCCTTGTTTCAAGATAAACCACACAAACTGCCGTTTGAAGTGATGTGATGTGGGTTTAAGTGGTCATGGGGTTACCTACGCGGACAATAATGCATCCCCCATACTCTCTCACTAATTCCCTTGTTTCAAGATAAACCACACAAACTGCCGTTTGAAGTAATGTGATGTGGGTTTAAGTGGTCTTGGGGTAACCTACGCGGACAATAATGCATCCCCCCTACTCTCTCACTAATTCCCTTGTTTCAAGATAAACCACACAAACTGCCGTTTGAAGTGATGTGATGTGGGTTTAAGTGGTCATGGGGTAACCTACGCGGACAATAATGCATCCTCCCTACTCTCTCACTAATTCCCTTGTTTCAAGATAAACCACACAAACTGCCGTTTGAAGTAATGTGATGTGGGTTTAAGTGGTCATGGGGTAACCTACGCGGACAATAATACATCCCCCCTACTCTCTCACTAATTCCCTTGTTTCAAGATAAACCACACAAACTGCCGTTTGAAGTAATGTGGTGTGGGTTTAAGTGATCATGGGGTTACCTACGCGGACAATAATACATCCCCCATACTCTCTCACTAATTCCCTTGTTTCAAGATAAACCACACAAACTGCCGTTTGAAGTAATGTGATGTGGGTTTAAGTGGTCATGGGGTTACCTACGCGGACAATAATGCATCCCCCATACTCTCTCACTAATTCCCTTGTTTCAAGATAAACCACACAAACTGCCGTTTGAAGTGATGTGATGTGGGTTTAAGTGATCATGGGGTTACCTACGCGGTCAATAATACATCCCCCCTACTCTCTCACTAATTCCCTTGTTTCAAGATAAACCACACAAACTGCCGTTTGAAGTGATACGATGTGGGTTTAAGTGATCATGGGGTAACCTACGCGGACAATAATACATCCCCCCTACCCTCTCACTAATTCCCTTGTTTCAAGATAAACCACACAAACTGCCGTTTGAAGTGATGCGATGTGGGTTTAAGTGGTCTTGGGGTAACCTACGCGGACAATAATGCATCCTCCCTACTCTCTCACTAATTCCCTTGTTTCAAGATAAACCACACAAACTGCCGTTTGAAGTGATACGATGTGGGTTTAAGTGGTCATGGGGTAACCTACGCAGACAATAATGCATCCTCCCTACTCTCTCACTAATTCCCTTGTTTCAAGATAAACCACACAAACTGCCGTTTGAAGTGATGTGATGTGGGTTTAAGTGGTCATGGGGTAACCTACGCGGACAATAATGCATCCTCCCTACTCTCTCACTAATTCCCTTGTTTCAAGATAAACCACACAAACTGCCGTTTGAAGTGATGTGATGTGGGTTTAAGTGGTCTTGGGGTAACCTACGCGGACAATAATGCATCCCCCCTACTCTCTCACTAATTCCCTTGTTTCAAGATAAACCACACAAACTGCCGTTTGAAGTGATGTGATGTGGGTTTAAGTGGTCATGGTGTAACCTACGCGGACAAAATACATCCCCCCTACTCTCTCACTAATTCCCTTGTTTCAAGATAAACCAGACAAACTGCCGTTTGAAGTGATGTGATGTGGGTTTAAGTGGTCATGGGGTTACCTACGCGGACAATAATACATCCCCCCTACTCTCTCACTAATTCCCTTGTTTCAAGATAAACCAGACAAACTGCCGTTTGAAGTGATGTGATGTGGGTTTAAGTGCTCTTGGGGTAACCTACGCGGACAATAATGCATCCCCCCTACTCTCTCACTAATTACCTTGTTTCAAGATAAACCACACAAACTGCCGTTTGAAGTGATGTGATGTGGGTTTAAGTGATCATGGGGTAACCTACGCGGACAATAATGCATCCCCCCTACTCTCTCACTAATTACCTTGTTTCAAGATAAACCACACAAACTGCCGTTTGAAGTGATGTGATGTGGGTTTAAGTGGTCTTGGGGTAACCTACGCGGACAATAATGCATCCCCTATACTCTCTCACTAATTACCTTGTTTCAAGATAAACCACACAAACTGCCGTTTGAAGTGATGTGATGTGGGTTTAAGTGATCATGGGGTAACCTACGCAGACAATAATGCATCCCCCCTACCCTCACACTAATTACCTTGCTTCAAGATAAACCACACAAACTGCCGATTGAAGTGATGTGATGTGGGTTTAAGTGATCATGGGTTAACCTACGCGGACAATAATACATCCCCCCTACTCTCTCACTAATTCCCTTGTTTCAAGATAAACCACACAAACTGCCGTTTGAAGTGATGTGATGTGGGTTTAAGTGGTCTTGGGGTAACCTACGTGGACAATAATACATCCCCCCTACTCTCTCACTAATTCCCTTGTTTCAAGATAAACCACACAAACTGCCGTTTGAAGTGATGTGATGTGGGTTTAAGTGATCATGGGGTAGCCTACGCGGACAATAATACATCCCACCCACTCTCTCACTAATTCCCTTGTTTCAAGATAAACCACACAAACTGCCGTTTGAAGTGAAGTGATGTGGGTTTAAGTGATCATGGGGTAACCTACGCGGACAATAATACATCCCCCCTACTCTCTCACTAATTCCCTTTTTTCAAGATAAACCACACAAACTGCCGTTTGAAGTGATGTGATGTGGGTTTAAGTGATCATGGGGTAACCTACGCGGACAATAATACATCCCACCTACTCTCTCACTAATTACCTTGTTTCAAGCTAAACCACACAAACTGCCGTTTGAAGTGATGTGATGTGGGTTTAAGTGGTCTTGGGGTAACCTACGCGGACAATAATACATCCCCCCTACTCTCTCACTAATTCCCTTGTTTCAAGATAAACCACACAAACTGCCGTTTGAAGTGATGTGATGTGGGTTTAAGTGGTCTTGGGGTAACCTACGCGGACAATAATGCATCCCCCCTACTCTCTCACTAATTACTTTGTTTCAAGATAAACCAGACAAACTGCACATTTAAGTGATGTGATGTGCGTTCAGGTGATCATGGGGTTACCTACGCGGACAATAATGCATCCCCCCTACTCTCTCACTAATTCCCTTGTTTCAAGATAATCCACACAAACTGCCGTTTGAAGTGATGTGATGTGGGTTTAAGTGGTCTTGGGGTAACCTACGCGGACAATAATACATCCCACCTACTCTCTCACTAATTACCTTGTTTCAAGATAAACCACACAAACTGCCGTTTGAAGTGATGTGATGTGGGTTTAAGTGGTCTTGGGGTAACCTACGCGGACCATAATACATCCCCCCTACTCTCTCACTAATTCCCTTGTTTCAAGATAAACCACACAAACTGCCGTTTGAAGTGATGTGATGTGGGTTTAAGTGATCATGGGGTAACCTACGCGGACAATAATACATCCCCCCTACTCTCTCACTAATTCCCTTGTTTCAAGATAAACCACACAAACTGCCGTTTGAAGTGATGTGATGTGGGTTTAGGTGGTCATGGGGTTACCTACGCGGACAATAATACATCCCCCCTACTCTCTCACTAATTCCCTTGTTTCAAGATAAACCACACAAACTGCCGTTTGAAGTGATGTGATGTGCGTTTAAGTGATCATGGGGTTACCTACGCGGACAACAATACATCACCCCTACTCTCTCACTAACTACCTTGTTTCAAGATAAACCACACAAACTGCCGTTTGAAGTGATGAGATGTGGGTTTAAGTGGTCATGGGGTAACCTACGCGGACAATAATGCATCCTCCCTACTCTCTCACTAATTCCCTTGTTTCAAGATAAACCATACAAACTGCCGTTTGAAGTGATGTGATGTGGGTTTAAGTGATCATGGGGTAACCTACGCGGACAATAATGCACCCCCCCTACTCTCTCACTAATTCCCTTGTTTCAAGATAAACCAGACAAACTGCCGTTTGAAGTGATACGATGTGGGTTTAAGTGGTCTTGGGGTAACCTACGCGGACAATAATGCATCCTCCCTACTCTCTCACTAATTCCCTTGTTTCAAGATAAACCACACAAACTGCCGTTTGAAGTGATACGATGTGGGTTTAAGTGGTCATGGGGTAACCTACGCAGACAACAATGCATCCTCCCTACTCTCTCACTAATTCCCTTGTTTCAAGATAAACCACACAAACTGCCGTTTGAAGTGATGTGATGTGGGTTTAAGTGGTCATGGGGTAACCTACGCGGACAATAATGCATCCTCCCTACTCTCTCACTAATTCCCTTGTTTCAAGATAAACCACACAAACTGCCGTTTGAAGTGATATGATGTGGGTTTAAGTGGTCATGGGGTAACCTACGCGGACAATAATGCATCCCCCCTACTCTCTCACTAATTCCCTTGTTTCAAGATAAACCAGACAAACTGCCGTTTGAAGTGATGTGATGTGGGTTTAAGTGGTCATGGGGTTACCTACGCGGACAATAATACATCCCCCCTACTCTCTCACTAATTCCCTTGTTTCAAGATAAACCACACAAACTGCCGTTTGAAGTGATGTGATGTGGGTTTAAGTGATCATGGGGTTACCTACGCGGACAGTAATACATCCCCCCTACTCTCTCACTAATTCCCTTGTTTCAAGATAAACCACACAAACTGCCGTTTGAAGTGATGTGATGTGGGTTTAAGTGGTCTTGGGGTAACCTACGCGGACAATAATGCGTCCCCCCTACTCTCTCACTAATTCCCTTGTTTCAAGATAAACCACACAAACTGCCGTTTGAAGTGATGTAATGTGGGTTTAAGTGATCATGGTGTTACCTACGCGGACAATAATACATCCCCCCTACTCTCTCACTAATTCCTTTGTTTCAAGATAAACCACAAAAACTGCCGTTTGAAGTGATGTGATGTGGGTTTAAGTGATCATGGGGTTACCTACGTGGACAATAATGCATCCCCCCACTCTCTCACTAATTATCTTGTTTCAAGATAAACCACACAAACTGCCGTTTGAAGTGATGTGATGTGGGTTCAGGTGATCATGGGGTAACCTACGTGGACAATAATGCATCCCCCCTACTCTCTCACTAATTATCTTGTTTCAAGATAAACCACACAAACTGCCGTTTGAAGTGATGTGATGTGGGTTTAAGTGGTCTTGGGGTAACCTACGTGGACAATAATGCATCCCCCCTACTCTCTCACTAATTATCTTGTTTCAAGATAAACCAGACAAACTGCCGTTTGAAGTGATGTGATGTGGGTTTAAGTGATCATGGGGTTACCTACGTGGACAATAATGCATCCCCCCACTCTCTCACTAATTATCTTGTTTCAAGATAAACCACACAAACTGCCGTTTGAAGTGATGTGATGTGGGTTCACGTGGTCTTGGGGTAACCTACGCGGACAATAATGCATCCCCCCTACTCTCTCACTAATTACCTTGTTTCAAGATAAACCAGACAAACTGCCGTTTGAAGTGATGTGATGTGGGTTTAAGTGATCATGGGGTAACCTACGCGGACAATAATGCATCCCCCCTGCTCTCTCACTAATTATCTTGTTTCAAGATAAACCACACAAACTGCCGTTTGAAGTGATGTGATGTGGGTTCAGGTGATCATGGGGTTACTTACGCGGACAATAATACATCCCCCCACTCTCTCACTAATTCCCTTGTTTCAAGATAAACCACACAAACTGCCGTTTGAAGTGATGTGATGTGGGTTTAAGTGATCATGGGGTAACCTACGCGGACAATAATACATCCCCCCTACTCTTTCACTAATTCCCTTGTTTCAAGATAAACCACACAAACTGCTGTTTGAAGTGATGAGATGTGGGTTTAAGTGGTCATGGGGTAACCTACGCGGACAATAATGCATCCCCCCTACTCTCTCACTAATTACCTTGTTTCAAGATAAACCACACAAACTGCCGTTTGAAGTGATGTGATGTGGGTTTAAGTGGTCTTGGGGTAACCTACGCGGACAATAATACATCCCCCCTACTCTCTCACTAATTCCCTTGTTTCAAGATAAACCACACAAACTGCCGTTTGAAGTGATGTGATGTGGGTTTAAGTGATCATGGGGTAACCTACGCGGACAATAATACATCCCCCCTACTCACTCACTAATTCCCTTGTTTCAAGATAATCCACACAAACTGCCGTTTGAAGTGATGCGATGTGGGTTTAGGTGGTCATGGGGTTACCTACGCGGTCAATAATGCATCCCCCCTACTCTCTCACTAATTACTTTGTTTCAAGATAAGCCAGACAAACTGCACATTTAAGTGATGTGATGTGGGTTTAGGTGGTCATGGGGTTACCTACGCGGTCAATAATGCATCCTCCCTACTCTCTCACTAATTCCCTTGTTTCAAGATAAACCACACAAACTGCCGTTTGAAGTGATGTGATGTGGGTTTAAGTGGTCTTGGGGTAACCTACGCGGACAATAATGCATCCCCCCTACTCTCTCACTAATTCCCTTGTTTCAAGATAAACCACACAAACTGCCGTTTGAAGTGATGTGATGTGGGTTTAAGTGGTCATGGGGTAACCTACGCGGACAATAATGCATCCCCCCTACTCTCTCACTAATTCCTTTGTTTCAAGATAAACCAGACAAACTGCCGTTTGAAGTGATGTGATGTGGGTTTAAGTGGTCATGGGGTTACCTACGCGGACAATAATACATCCCCCCTACTCTCTCACTAATTCCCTTGTTTCAAGATAAACCACACAAACTGCCGTTTGAAGTGATGTGATGTGGGTTTAAGTGATCATGGGGTTACCTACGCGGACAATAATACATCCCCCCTACTCTCTCACTAATTCCCTTGTTTCAAGATAAACCACACAAACTGCCGTTTGAAGTGATGTGATGTGGGTTTAAGTGGTCTTGGGGTAACCTACGCGGACAATAATGCATCCCCCCTACTCTCTCACTAATTCCCTTGTTTCAAGATAAACCACACAAACTGCCGTTTGAAGTGATGTAATGTGGGTTTAAGTGATCATGGGGTTACCTACGCGGACAATAATACATCCCCCCTACTCTCTCACTAATTCCTTTGTTTCAAGATAAACCACACAAACTGCCGTTTGAAGTGATGTGATGTGGGTTTAAGTGATCATGGGGTTACCTACGTGGACAATAATGCATCCCCCCACTCTCTCACTAATTATCTTGTTTCAAGATAAACCACACAAACTGCCGTTTGAAGTGATGTGATGTGGGTTCAGGTGATCATGGGGTAACCTACGTGGACAATAATGCATCCCCCCTACTCTCTCACTAATTATCTTGTTTCAAGATAAACCACACAAACTGCCGTTTGAAGTGATGTGATGTGGGTTTAAGTGGTCTTGGGGTAACCTACGTGGACAATAATGCATCCCCCCTACTCTCTCACTAATTATCTTGTTTCAAGATAAACCAGACAAACTGCCGTTTGAAGTGATGTGATGTGGGTTTAAGTGATCATGGGGTTACCTACGTGGACAATAATGCATCCCCCCACTCTCTCACTAATTATCTTGTTTCAAGATAAACCACACAAACTGCCGTTTGAAGTGATGTGATGTGGGTTCAAGTGATCATGGGGTAACCTACGTGGACAATAATGCATCCCCCCTACTCTCTCACTAATTATCTTGTTTCAAGATAAACCAGACAAACTGCCGTTTGAAGTGATGTGATGTGGGTTTAAGTGGTCATGGGGTAACCTACGCGGACAATAATGCATCCCCCCTACTCTCTCACTAATTCCCTTGTTTCAAGATAAACCACACAAACTGCCGTTTGAAGTGATGTGATGTGGGTTTAGGTGGTCATGGGGTTACCTACGCGGACAATAATACATCCCCCCTACTCTCTCACTAATTCCCTTGTTTCAAGATAAACCACACAAACTGCCGTTTGAAGTGATGTGATGTGGGTTTAAGTGGTCATGGGGTTACCTACGCGGACAATAATACATCCCCCCTACTCTCTCACTAATTCCCTTGTTTCAAGATAAACCACACAAACTGCCGTTTGAAGTGATGTGATGTGGGTTTAAGTGGTCATGGGGTTACCTACGCGGACAATAATGCATCCCCCATACTCTCTCACTAATTCCCTTGTTTCAAGATAAACCACACAAACTGCCGTTTGAAGTGATGAGATGTGGGTTTAAGTGGACATGGGGTAACCTACGCGGACAATAATGCATCCTCCCTACTCTCTCACTAATTCCCTTGTTTCAAGATAAACCATACAAACTGCCGTTTGAAGTGATGTGATGTGGGTTTAAGTGATCATGGAGTAACCTACGCGGACAATAATGCATCCCCCCTACTCTCTCACTAATTCCCTTGTTTCAAGATAAACCAGACAAACTGCCGTTTGAAGTGATACGATGTGGGTTTAAGTGGTCTTGGGGTAACCTACGCGGACAATAATGCATCCTCCCTACTCTCTCACTAATTCCCTTGTTTCAAGATAAACCACACAAACTGCCGTTTGAAGTGATACGATGTGGGTTTAAGTGGTCATGGGGTAACCTACGCAGACAACAATGCATCCTCCCTACTCTCTCACTAATTCCCTTGTTTCAAGATAAACCACACAAACTGCCGTTTGAAGTGATGTGATGTGGGTTTAAGTGGTCATGGGGTAACCTACGCGGACAATAATGCATCCTCCCTACTCTCTCACTAATTCCCTTGTTTCAAGATAAACCACACAAACTGCCGTTTGAAGTGATGTGATGTGGGTTTAAGTGGTCATGGGGTAACCTACGCAGACAATAATGCATCCTCCCTACTCTCTCACTAATTCCCTTGTTTCAAGATAAACCACACAAACTGCCGTTTGAAGTGATGTGATGTGGGTTTAAGTGGTCATGGGGTAACCTACGCGGACAATAATGCATCCCCCCTACTCTCTCACTAATTCCCTTGTTTCAAGATAAACCAGACAAACTGCCGTTTGAAGTGATGTGATGTGGGTTTAAGTGGTCATGGGGTTACCTACGCGGACAATAATACATCCCCCCTACTCTCTCACTAATTCCCTTGTTTCAAGATAAACCACACAAACTGCCGTTTGAAGTGATGTGATGTGGGTTTAAGTGATCATGGGGTTACCTACGCGGACAATAATACATCCCCCCTACTCTCTCACTAATTCCCTTGTTTCAAGATAAACCACACAAACTGCCGTTTGAAGTGATGTGATGTGGGTTTAAGTGGTCTTGGGGTAACCTACGCGGACAATAATGCATCCCCCCTACTCTCTCACTAATTCCCTTGTTTCAAGATAAACCACACAAACTGCCGTTTGAAGTGATGTAATGTGGGTTTAAGTGATCATGGGGTTACCTACGCGGACAATAATACATCCCCCCTACTCTCTCACTAATTCCTTTGTTTCAAGATAAACCACACAAACTGCCGTTTGAAGTGATGTGATGTGGGTTTAAGTGATCATGGGGTTACCTACGTGGACAATAATGCATCCCCCCACTCTCTCACTAATTATCTTGTTTCAAGATAAACCACACAAACTGCCGTTTGAAGTGATGTGATGTGGGTTCAGGTGATCATGGGGTAACCTACGTGGACAATAATGCATCCCCCCTACTCTCTCACTAATTATCTTGTTTCAAGATAAACCACACAAACTGCCGTTTGAAGTGATGTGATGTGGGTTTAAGTGGTCTTGGGGTAACCTACGTGGACAATAATGCATCCCCCCTACTCTCTCACTAATTATCTTGTTTCAAGATAAACCAGACAAACTGCCGTTTGAAGTGATGTGATGTGGGTTTAAGTGATCATGGGGTTACCTACGTGGACAATAATGCATCCCCCCACTCTCTCACTAATTATCTTGTTTCAAGATAAACCACACAAACTGCCGTTTGAAGTGATGTGATGTGGGTTCAAGTGGTCTTGGGGTAACCTACGCGGACAATAATGCATCCCCCCTACTCTCTCACTAATTACCTTGTTTCAAGATAAACCAGACAAACTGCCGTTTGAAGTGATGTGATGTGGGTTTAAGTGATCATGGGGTAACCTACGCGGACAATAATGCATCCCCCCTACTCTCTCACTAATTATCTTGTTTCAAGATAAACCACACAAACTGCCGTTTGAAGTGATGTGATGTGGGTTCAGGTGATCATGGGGTTACTTACGCGGACAATAATACATCCCCCCCACTCTCTCACTAATTCCCTTGTTTCAAGATAAACCACACAAACTGCCGTTTGAAGTGATGTGATGTGGGTTTAAGTGATCATGGGGTAACCTACGCGGACAATAATACATCCCCCCTACTCTTTCACTAATTCCCTTGTTTCAAGATAAACCACACAAACTGCCGTTTGAAGTGATGAGATGTGGGTTTAAGTGGTCATGGGGTAACCTACGCGGACAATAATGCATCCCCCCTACTCTCTCACTAATTACCTTGTTTCAAGATAAACCACACAAACTGCCGTTTGAAGTGATGTGATGTGGGTTTAAGTGGTCTTGGGGTAACCTACGCGGACAATAATGCATCCCCCTTACTCTCTCACTAATTATCTTGTTTCAAGATAAACCACACAAACTGCACATTGAAGTGATGCGATGTGGGTTTAGGCCATCATGGGGATACCTACATGGTCAATAATGCATCCTCCCTCCCTCTCTCTCTAATTCCCTTGTTTCAAGATAAACGAGACAAACTGCACATTGAAGTGATGCGATGTGGGTTTAAGTGATCATGGGGTAACCTACGCGGACAATAATGCATCCCCCCTACTCTCTCACTAATTATCTTGTTTCAAGATAAAGCAGACAAACTGCACATTTAAGTGATGCGATGTGGGTTTAGGTGGTCATGGGGTTACCTACGCGGTCAATAATGCATCCCCCCTACTCTCTCACTAATTATCTTGTTTCAAGATAAACCAGACAAACTGCACTTTTAAGTGATGTGATGTGGGTTTAAGTGGTCATGGGGTTACCTACGCGGTCAATAATGCATCCCCCCTACTCTCTCACTAATAATCTTGTTTCATGATAAACCAGACAAACTGCACATTTAAGTGATGCGATGTGGGTTTAGGTGGTCATGGGGTTACCTCCGCGTTCAATAATGCATCCCCCCTACTCTCTCACTGATTACCTTGTTTCAAGATAAACCAGACAAACTGCACATTGAAGTGATACGATGTGCGTTCAGGTGATCATGGGGTTACCTACGCGGACAATAATGCATCCCCTATACTCTCTCACTAATTATCTTGTTGCAAGATAAACCAGACAAACTGCCGTTTGAAGTGATGTGATGTGGGTTTAAGTGGTCTTGGGGTAACCTACGCGGACAATAATGCATCCCCCCTACTCTCTCACTAATTACCTTGTTTCAAGATAAACCACACAAACTGCCGTTTGAAGTGATGTGATGTGGGTTTAAGTAATCATGGGGTAACCTACGCAGACAATAATGCATCCCCCCTACCCTCTCACTAATTACCTTGTTTCAAGATAAACCACACAAACTGCCGATTGAAGTGATGTGATGTGGGTTTAAGTGATCATGGGGTTACCTACGTGGACAATAATGCATCCCCCCACTCTCTCACTAATTATCTTGTTTCAAGATAAACCACACAAACTGCCGTTTGAAGTGATGTGATGTGGGTTCAAGTGATCATGGGGTAACCTACGTGGACAATAATGCATCCCCCCTACTCTCTCACTAATTATCTTGTTTCAAGATAAACCAGACAAACTGCCGTTTGAAGTGATGTGATGTGGGTTTAAGTGGTCATGGGGTAACCTACGCGGACAATAATGCATCCCCCCTACTCTCTCACTAATTCCCTTGTTTCAAGATAAACCACACAAACTGCCGTTTGAAGTGATGTGATGTGGGTTTAGGTGGTCATGGGGTTACCTACGCGGACAATAATACATCCCCCCTACTCTCTCACTAATTCCCTTGTTTCAAGATAAACCACACAAACTGCCGTTTGAAGTGATGTGATGTGGGTTTAAGTGGTCATGGGGTTACCTACGCGGACAATAATACATCCCCCCTACTCTCTCACTAATTCCCTTGTTTCAAGATAAACCACACAAACTGCCGTTTGAAGTGATGTGATGTGGGTTTAAGTGGTCATGGGGTTACCTACGCGGACAATAATGCATCCCCCATACTCTCTCACTAATTCCCTTGTTTCAAGATAAACCACACAAACTGCCGTTTGAAGTGATGAGATGTGGGTTTAAGTGGACATGGGGTAACCTACGCGGACAATAATGCATCCTCCCTACTCTCTCACTAATTCCCTTGTTTCAAGATAAACCATACAAACTGCCGTTTGAAGTGATGTGATGTGGGTTTAAGTGATCATGGAGTAACCTACGCGGACAATAATGCATCCCCCCTACTCTCTCACTAATTCCCTTGTTTCAAGATAAACCAGACAAACTGCCGTTTGAAGTGATACGATGTGGGTTTAAGTGGTCTTGGGGTAACCTACGCGGACAATAATGCATCCTCCCTACTCTCTCACTAATTCCCTTGTTTCAAGATAAACCACACAAACTGCCGTTTGAAGTGATACGATGTGGGTTTAAGTGGTCATGGGGTAACCTACGCAGACAACAATGCATCCTCCCTACTCTCTCACTAATTCCCTTGTTTCAAGATAAACCACACAAACTGCCGTTTGAAGTGATGTGATGTGGGTTTAAGTGGTCATGGGGTAACCTACGCGGACAATAATGCATCCTCCCTACTCTCTCACTAATTCCCTTGTTTCAAGATAAACCACACAAACTGCCGTTTGAAGTGATGTGATGTGGGTTTAAGTGGTCATGGGGTAACCTACGCAGACAATAATGCATCCTCCCTACTCTCTCACTAATTCCCTTGTTTCAAGATAAACCACACAAACTGCCGTTTGAAGTGATGTGATGTGGGTTTAAGTGGTCATGGGGTAACCTACGCGGACAATAATGCATCCCCCCTACTCTCTCACTAATTCCCTTGTTTCAAGATAAACCAGACAAACTGCCGTTTGAAGTGATGTGATGTGGGTTTAAGTGGTCATGGGGTTACCTACGCGGACAATAATACATCCCCCCTACTCTCTCACTAATTCCCTTGTTTCAAGATAAACCACACAAACTGCCGTTTGAAGTGATGTGATGTGGGTTTAAGTGATCATGGGGTTACCTACGCGGACAATAATACATCCCCCCTACTCTCTCACTAATTCCCTTGTTTCAAGATAAACCACACAAACTGCCGTTTGAAGTGATGTGATGTGGGTTTAAGTGGTCTTGGGGTAACCTACGCGGACAATAATGCATCCCCCCTACTCTCTCACTAATTCCCTTGTTTCAAGATAAACCACACAAACTGCCGTTTGAAGTGATGTAATGTGGGTTTAAGTGATCATGGGGTTACCTACGCGGACAATAATACATCCCCCCTACTCTCTCACTAATTCCTTTGTTTCAAGATAAACCACACAAACTGCCGTTTGAAGTGATGTGATGTGGGTTTAAGTGATCATGGGGTTACCTACGTGGACAATAATGCATCCCCCCACTCTCTCACTAATTATCTTGTTTCAAGATAAACCACACAAACTGCCGTTTGAAGTGATGTGATGTGGGTTCAGGTGATCATGGGGTAACCTACGTGGACAATAATGCATCCCCCCTACTCTCTCACTAATTATCTTGTTTCAAGATAAACCACACAAACTGCCGTTTGAAGTGATGTGATGTGGGTTTAAGTGGTCTTGGGGTAACCTACGTGGACAATAATGCATCCCCCCTACTCTCTCACTAATTATCTTGTTTCAAGATAAACCAGACAAACTGCCGTTTGAAGTGATGTGATGTGGGTTTAAGTGATCATGGGGTTACCTACGTGGACAATAATGCATCCCCCCACTCTCTCACTAATTATCTTGTTTCAAGATAAACCACACAAACTGCCGTTTGAAGTGATGTGATGTGGGTTCAAGTGGTCTTGGGGTAACCTACGCGGACAATAATGCATCCCCCCTACTCTCTCACTAATTACCTTGTTTCAAGATAAACCAGACAAACTGCCGTTTGAAGTGATGTGATGTGGGTTTAAGTGATCATGGGGTAACCTACGCGGACAATAATGCATCCCCCCTACTCTCTCACTAATTATCTTGTTTCAAGATAAACCACACAAACTGCCGTTTGAAGTGATGTGATGTGGGTTCAGGTGATCATGGGGTTACTTACGCGGACAATAATACATCCCCCCCACTCTCTCACTAATTCCCTTGTTTCAAGATAAACCACACAAACTGCCGTTTGAAGTGATGTGATGTGGGTTTAAGTGATCATGGGGTAACCTACGCGGACAATAATACATCCCCCCTACTCTTTCACTAATTCCCTTGTTTCAAGATAAACCACACAAACTGCCGTTTGAAGTGATGAGATGTGGGTTTAAGTGGTCATGGGGTAACCTACGCGGACAATAATGCATCCCCCCTACTCTCTCACTAATTACCTTGTTTCAAGATAAACCACACAAACTGCCGTTTGAAGTGATGTGATGTGGGTTTAAGTGGTCTTGGGGTAACCTACGCGGACAATAATGCATCCCCCTTACTCTCTCACTAATTATCTTGTTTCAAGATAAACCACACAAACTGCACATTGAAGTGATGCGATGTGGGTTTAGGCCATCATGGGGATACCTACATGGTCAATAATGCATCCTCCCTCCCTCTCTCTCTAATTCCCTTGTTTCAAGATAAACGAGACAAACTGCACATTGAAGTGATGCGATGTGGGTTTAAGTGATCATGGGGTAACCTACGCGGACAATAATGCATCCCCCCTACTCTCTCACTAATTATCTTGTTTCAAGATAAAGCAGACAAACTGCACATTTAAGTGATGCGATGTGGGTTTAGGTGGTCATGGGGTTACCTACGCGGTCAATAATGCATCCCCCCTACTCTCTCACTAATTATCTTGTTTCAAGATAAACCAGACAAACTGCACTTTTAAGTGATGTGATGTGGGTTTAAGTGGTCATGGGGTTACCTACGCGGTCAATAATGCATCCCCCCTACTCTCTCACTAATAATCTTGTTTCATGATAAACCAGACAAACTGCACATTTAAGTGATGCGATGTGGGTTTAGGTGGTCATGGGGTTACCTCCGCGTTCAATAATGCATCCCCCCTACTCTCTCACTGATTACCTTGTTTCAAGATAAACCAGACAAACTGCACATTGAAGTGATACGATGTGCGTTCAGGTGATCATGGGGTTACCTACGCGGACAATAATGCATCCCCTATACTCTCTCACTAATTATCTTGTTGCAAGATAAACCAGACAAACTGCCGTTTGAAGTGATGTGATGTGGGTTTAAGTGGTCTTGGGGTAACCTACGCGGACAATAATGCATCCCCCCTACTCTCTCACTAATTACCTTGTTTCAAGATAAACCACACAAACTGCCGTTTGAAGAGATGTGATGTGGGTTTAAGTAATCATGGGGTAACCTACGCAGACAATAATGCATCCCCCCTACCCTCTCACTAATTACCTTGTTTCAAGATAAACCACACAAACTGCCGATTGAAGTGATGTGATGTGGGTTTAAGTGATCATGGGGTAACCTACGCAGACAATAATGCATCCCCCCTACCCTCTCACTAATTACCTTGTTTCAAGATAAACCACACAAACTGCCGTTTGAAGTGATGTGATGTGGGTTTAAGTAATCATGGGTTAACCTACGCGGACAATAATACATCCCCCCTACTCTCTCACTTGTTACCTTGTTTCAAGATAAACCACACAAACTGCCGTTTGAAGTGATGTGATGTGGGTTCAGGTGATCATGGGGTTACCTACGCGGACAATAATACATCCCCCCTACTCTCTCACTAATTCCCTTGTTTCAAGATAAACCACACAAACTGCCGTTTGAAGTGATGTGATGTGGGTTTAAGTGATCATGGGGTAACCTACGCGGACAATAATGCATCCCCCCTACTCTCTCACTAATTCCCTTGTTTCAAGATAAACCACACAAACTGCCGTTTGAAGTGATGTGATGTAGGTTTAAGTGATCATGGGGTTACCTACGCGGACAATAATACATACCCCCTACTCTCTCACTAACTACCTTGTTTCAAGATAAACCACACAAACTGCCGTTTGAAGCGATGTGATGTGGGTTTAAGTGATCATGGGGTTACCTACGCGGACAATAATACATCACCCCTACTCTCTCACTAATTCCCTTGTTTCAAGATAAACCACACAAACTGCCGTTTGAAGTGATGTGATGTGGGTTTAAGTGGTCATGGGGTAACCTACGCGGACAATAATGCATCCCCCCTACTCTCTCACTAATTCCCTTGTTTCAAGATAAACCACACAAACTGCCGTTTGAAGTGATGTGATGTGGGTTTAGGTGGTCATGGGGTTACCTACGCGGACAATAATACATCCCCCCTACTCTCTCACTAATTCCCTTGTTTCAAGATAAACCACACAAACTGCCGTTTGAAGTGATGTGATGTGGGTTTAAGTGGTCATGGGGTTACCTACGCGGACAATAATGCATCCCCCATACTCTCTCACTAATTCCCTTGTTTCAAGACAAACCACACAAACTGCCGTTTGAAGTGATGTGATGTGGGTTTAAGTGGTCTTGGGGTAACCTACGCGGACAATAATGCATCCCCCCTACTCTCTCACTAATTCCCTTGTTTCAAGATAAACCACACAAACTGCCGTTTGAAGTGATGTGATGTGGGTTTAAGTGGTCATGGGGTAACCTACGCGGACAATAATGCATCCTCCCTACTCTCTCACTAATTCCCTTGTTTCAAGATAAACCACACAAACTGCCGTTTGAAGTGATGTGATGTGGGTTTAGGTGGTCATGGGGTTACCTACGCGGACAATAATACATCCCCCCTACTCTCTCACTAATTCCCTTGTTTCAAGATAAACCAGACAAACTGCCGTTTGAAGTGATACGATGTGGGTTTAAGTGGTCTTGGGGTAACCTACGCGGACAATAATGCATCCTCCCTACTCTCTCACTAATTCCCTTGTTTCAAGATAAACCAGACAAACTGCCGTTTGAAGTGATGTGATGTGGGTTTAAGTGGTCATGGGGTTACCTACGCGGACAATAATACATCCCCCCTACTCTCTCACTAATTCCCTTGTTTCAAGATAAACCACACAAACTGCCGTTTGAAGTGATGTGATGTGGGTTTAAGTGGTCATGGGGTTACCTACGCGGACAATAATGCATCCCCCATACTCTCTCACTAATTCCCTTGTTTCAAGATAAACCACACAAACTGCCGTTTGAAGTGATGTGATGTGGGTTTAAGTGGTCTTGGGGTAACCTACGCGGACAATAATGCATCCCCCCTACTCTCTCACTAATTCCCTTGTTTCAAGATAAACCACACAAACTGCCGTTTGAAGTGATGTGATGTGGGTTTAAGTGGTCATGGGGTAACCTACGCGGACAATAATGCATCCTCCCTACTCTCTCACTAATTCCCTTGTTTCAAGATAAACCACACAAACTGCCGTTTGAAGTGATGAGATGTGGGTTTAAGTGGTCATGGGGTAACCTACGCGGACAATAATGCATCCTCCCTACTCTCTCACTAATTCCCTTGTTTCAAGATAAACCACACAAACTGCCGTTTGAAGTGATGTGATGTGGGTTTAAGTGATCATGGGGTAACCTACGCGGACAATAATGCATCCCCCCTACTCTCTCACTAATTCCCTTGTTTCAAGATAAACCAGACAAACTGCCGTTTGAAGTGATACGATGTGGGTTTAAGTGGTCTTGGGGTAACCTACGCGGACAATAATGCATCCTCCCTACTCTCTCACTAATTCCCTTGTTTCAAGATAAACCAGACAAACTGCCGTTTGAAGTTTACGATGTGGGTTTAAGTGGTCATGGGGTAACCTACGCAGACAATAATGCATCCTCCCTACTCTCTCACTAATTCCCTTGTTTCAAGATAAACCACACAAACTGCCGTTTGAAGTGATGTGATGTGGGTTTAAGTGGTCATGGGGTAACCTACGCGGACAATAATGCATCCTCCCTACTCTCTCACTAATTCCATTGTTTCAAGATAAACCACACAAACTGCCGTTTGAAGTGATGTGATGTGGGTTTAAGTGGTCTTGGGGTAACCTACGCGGACAATAATGCATCCCCCCTACTCTCTCACTAATTCCCTTGTTTCAAGATAAACCACACAAACTGCCGTTTGAAGTGATGTGATGTGGGTCTAGGTGGTCATGGGGTAACCTACGCGGACAATAATGCATCCCCCCTACTCTCTCACTAATTCCCTTGTTTCAAGATAAACCAGACAAACTGCCGTTTGAAGTGATGTGATGTGGGTTTAAGTGGTCATGGGGTTACCTACGCGGACAATAATACATCCCCCCTACTCTCTCACTAATTCCCGTGTTTCAAGATAAACCACACAAACTGCCGTTTGAAGTGATGTGATGTGGGTTTAAGTGATCATGGGGTTACCTACGCGGACAATAATACATCCCCCCTACTCTCTCACTAATTACCTCGTTTCAAGATAAACCACACAAACTGCCGTTTGAAGTGATGTGATGTGGGTTTAAGTGATCATGGGGTTACCTACGCGGTCAATAATACATCCCCCCTACTCTCTCACTAATTCCCTTGTTTCAAGATAAACCACACAAACTGCCGTTTGAAGTGATGTGATGTGGGTTAAAGTGATCATGGGGTAACCTACGCGGTCAATAATACATCCCCCCTACTCTCTCACTAATTCCCTTGTTTCAAGATAAACCACACAAACTGCCGTTTGAAGTGATGTAATGTGGGTTTAAGTGATCATGGGGTTACCTACGCGGACAATAATACATCCCCCCTACTCTCTCACTAATTACCTCGTTTCAAGATAAACCACACAAACTGCCGTTTGAAGTGATGTGATGTGGGTTTAAGTGATCATGGGGTTACCTACGCGGACAATAATACATCCCCCCTACTCTCTCACTAATTCCCTTGTTTCAAGATAAACCACACAAACTGCCGTTTGAAGTGATGTGATGTGGGTTTAAGTGATCATGGGGTTACCTACGCGGACAATAATACATCCCCCCTACTCTCTCACTAATTCCTTTGTTTCAAGATAAACCACACAAACTGCCGTTTGAAGTGATGTGATGTGGGTTTAAGTGATCATGGGGTAACCTACGTGGACAATAATGCATCCCCCCTACTCTCTCACTAATTATCTTGTTTCAAGATAAACCACACAAACTGCCGTTTGAAGTGATGTGATGTGGGTTTAAGTGATCATGGGGTTACCTACGCGGACAATAATACATCCCCCCTACTCTCTCACTAATTACCTCGTTTCAAGATAAACCACACAAACTGCCGTTTGAAGTGATGTGATGTGGGTTTAAGTGATCATGGGGTAACCTACGCGGTCAATAATACATCCCCCCTACTCTCTCACTAATTCCCTTGTTTCAAGATAAACCACACAAACTGCCGTTTGAAGTGATGTAATGTGGGTTTAAGTGATCATGGGGTTACCTACGCGGACAATAATACATCCCCCCTACTCTCTCACTAATTCCTTTGTTTCAAGATAAACCACACAAACTGCCGTTTGAAGTGATGTGATGTGGGTTTAAGTGATCATGGGGTAACCTACGTGGACAATAATGCATCCCCCCTACTCTCTCACTAATTATCTTGTTTCAAGATAAACCAGACAAACTGCCGTTTGAAGTGATGTGATGTGGGTTTAAGTGGTCATGGGGTAACCTACGCGGACAATAATGCATCCCCCCTACTCTCTCACTAATTACCTTGTTTCAAGATAAACCAGACAAACTGCCGTTTGAAGTGATGTGATGTGGGTTTAAGTGGTCATGGGGTTACCTACGCGGACAATAATGCATCCCCCCTACTCTCTCACTAATTACCTTGTTTCAAGATAAACCAGACAAACTGCCGTTTGAAGTGATGTGATGTGGGTTTAAGTGGTCATGGGGTTACCTACGCGGACAATAATGCATCCCCCCTACTCTTTCACTAATTCCCTTGTTTCAAGATAAACCACACAAACTGCCGTTTGAAGTGATGTGATGTGGGTTTAAGTGGTCTTGGGGTAACCTACGCGGACAATAATACATCCCCCCTACTCTCTCACTAATTACCTTGTTTCAAGATAAACCAGACAAACTGCCGTTTGAAGTGATGTGATGTGGGTTTAAGTGGTCATGGGGTTACCTACGCGGACAATAATGCATCCCCCCTACTCTCTCACTAATTACCTTGTTTCAAGATAAACCAGACAAACTGCCGTTTGAAGTGATGTGATGTGGGTTTAAGTGGTCATGGGGTTACTTACGCGGACAATAATACATCCCCCCTACTCTTTCACTAATTCCCTTGTTTCAAGATAAAGCAGACAAACTGCCGTTTGAAGTGATGTGATGTGGCTTTAAGTGGTCATGGGGTAACCTACGCGGACAATAATACATCCCCCCTACTCTTTCACTAATTCCCTTGTTTCAAGATAAACCACACAAACTGCCGATTGAAGTGATGTGATGTGGGTTTAAGTGATCATGGGGTAACCTACGCGGACAATAATGCATCCCCCCTACTCTCTCACTAATTCCCTTGTTTCAAGATAAACCAGACAAACTGCACATTGAAGTGATGCGATGTGGGTTTAAGTGATCATGGGGTAACCTACGCGGACAATAATGCATCCCCCCTACTCTCTCACTAATTATCTTGTTTCAAGATGAACCACACAAACTGCACATTGAAGTGATGCGACGTGGGTTTAGGCCGTCATGTGGTTACCTACGCGGACAATAATACATCCCCCCTACTCTCTCTCTCTCTCTCTAATTATCTTGTTTCAAGATAAACCATACAAACTGCACATTGAAGTGATGCGATGTGGGTTTAGGCCGTCATGGGGTTACCTACGTGGACAATAATGCATCCTCCCTCCCTCTCTTACTCTACTTCCCTTGTTTCAAGATAAACCAGACAAAATGTACACTGAAGTGATATGATGTGGGTTTAGGCATTCACGGGGTTACCTACGTGGACAATAATGCATCCTCCCTCCCTCCTCTCTCTCTCTCTCTCTCTCTCTCTCTCTCTCTCTCTCTCTCTCTCTCTCTCTCTCTCTCTCTCTCTAATTCCCTTGTTTCAAGATAAATCAGAAAAACTGTACATTTAAGTGATACAGTGTGGGTTTAGGCAGTCAGGGGGTTACCTGCGTGGACAATAATGCATCCATCCTCCTCTCTCTCTCCCTCTCTCTCTAATTCCCTTGTTTCAAGATAAACCAGACAAACTGTACATTGAAGTGATACGATGTGGGTCTAGGCAGTCAGGGGTTACCTACGTGGACAATAATGCATCCTCCATCCCTACTCTCTCTCTCTCTCTCTCTCTCTCTCTCTCTCTCTCTCTCTCTCTCTCTCTGTCTCTAATTTCCTTGTTTCAAGATAAACCAGACAAAGTGTACATAGAGGTGGTGCGATGTGGAATTAGCAGCCATGGGTTACCTACAACAGTGGGGACAATAGAGCGCTCTCCTTCTAATTCCTTTGTTTCAAGATAAATTAGACGAACTGTACAATAGGTTTAGAGAGGAAAACTTGTTAGCCAGCTGATTAAGAATATTTTTAATTACTACAGATTTCTTTAGCTTCATTATAGCAGACTATGTAGTCAAATTCCCAAGAAAATAATTTTCAAAACTGGAGATAGGAAGGGTTGACCTCAACAAGATGATATGCAGATGTATGTGGCAGCGTTTATTTGAAGGGCACATTTTTAAAGAAGGCTGTGGCTAAAAATATGGGTAAAAATCCTGAGGAAATTTCGATACGAATCTGAAAAACAGATTTAGAGCAACTGCCATAAAAAGCTTGGCAGCAAACTGGGATGAAATATATTGCACCTTAAAACTTCTTTATTTCGTAAACGAAAATGTGCTGCTTGTTTATTTATACGAAAACTCAAAGATATTGAAAGCTTTCTCATTATGCTGTTTATAAATAATGAACCGTTTTAATAAAAATAGTGGTAAGGTTTATGATTCACAAAACAATGCGTTACAGTCATATGATTTTCTTTACCCATTATTGTACAGAATTTATTCTACTATCAACTTCGCCCTAATCTAGATATAAATTTGGAGAAGCAGTTTTATTATAAACGATTTTTTAGGTTAAATTAGACTTTTACTGTGCATATTGTAAAATTTTACAATTTACAGTTTTAGGCTACATTTATTTGTCGTTACCTTGTTGCTACCTTGGATTACATGACACCCTGGCCTTCTGCTCTGCCAGGGAGCTCTTAAGGGGGGACTTACGAGAAAATGTAAAAAAAATCTAATTTTTTTATTGTTTCGTAAAATAGTATATAGTGTTTGCTATCAAATACCAAAATGTTATGACTGTACATGGTCTGTATGTACCTTTAAAAAAGTAAATGCCCTAGTGTTGCATAGTAGCATAGTAGCAACACATAGTCTTCCATCAGCTGTCTTGGAATCTATGAACCCCACCTACCAATTCTCAGCATACCCAGACTTGCTAAAAAATGTCTCTATGGAGAGACACAAAACCCAACTGAAAGCCTCAAAAGTCTAATATGGAAAAGGTATCCCGAAACATCATTTGTGTCTTCCATAATGGTGAAAATTGCTACATTTGATGTTGCAATAGTATTTAATGATGGGAATGTTGGCAGAAAGAATGTTATGCACCAGTTAGGGTATCAACCTGGTGTGTTTATGGAAACAATGTTGCGGTGTATCGACAACATTCGCATCGCGGGTGCAGAAAGAGCTACGAAATTAATGCAGTAAGAAGCAAGACAGAAGAGGAATTCAACAAGAAAGGCTGAAGAAGACCAGATACAGACTATGCATGTGGGAAGTTCTGACTTAAAATTAAAAAGCAAACTGAATAATACTTATTGTATTTTTAATTGCCTTTCCCCGTAACTTGCATTTTCCACAACGTCAGCCCATTTTTCTTTCAAACTAATTCATCTACAGTGATGCAATTTAGTAAACAGCTTTCTTATGCCACAATGAACATTTTGTTGGGTCTAGAATTTAAGATTAAGGTATACATGGAATGTAATGATATAAAATATATGAAATTATTTTAATTTTTAAAGGACGCATATGATTAACATTTTTTTTTTAAATTCTATACAGCTTCAATAAGAATTCTAAATCCAACAAATTCATTTTAGTGCGTTTTAAAATAACATACCAAATTTCAGATACATAGCATATGTGAATTTTGAAAAAAAAAATGAGATGGTTTGCAAAAGGAAATCCGTCAAATTAAGAAGCATAGATCAATACAGCATGATAATCAAGTAAGTAGTTGCGTTTTTGTGGCAGAATTTTCTATAGTCGCGCCATCTCCTGACCTGGCATTTAATTTACTGAAAACAGTCTTTTGTTCAGTAATGCGAATTTTGATAGTGTTTTGTCTTTGTTCATATTTGTGTTATATTCAGTGTTTCATTGCTGGTTATAACATTTAATAAATATCCTGATGATGGAAGAGATGTACACTCCCGAAACGTCGATATCTAATCATCTTTTCACCAGGCTTGCTGGCCGAGAAAAAAGCGAGCAAATTCTCATACATTGGAACAAGTAAAACAAAATATTAGAAACGAAGTCGAAAATTTTACATTGGCCCAACTTAATCGTTTCAATGAGATTGTGTTCTCCCGATATTATGGTTGTTTAGCCGAGATTAGACCACATTTCCGGCATCTTCTATAAGATAAGAGTGTTACACATGCTTTACTTGCGGAGTTTATTTAAGAGCAAAACTATCTGTGGCATATCCAATCACGCACAACTACAATGCGGTGCGCTCGTTAGGTTTTATGAGAAGAACCCTGTAGACTACTACGTTCCAAGGCAAGTATTAAGAACAACACCAGACATTTTACGCGAGGGGGTTCAGTTTGTCGTGTGCGAATAATGAGACGATTGTATTATTTTATAAACTGCAGCGATTCGTTTAATTGTAACATTAATATACACACAAATCCTGGGATGTTACATGTTATATGTATCGCTCGTTCATAATTTGTATCAGGATTCAACCGAAGTTCTATATTGCAAGTATGTGTTTATTTTTGTAGTTTGAAATCCAATACACGTTAACGGGTTACAGTTTCTCAAATAATGTAAATAAACGTGTTAATAAAATTATTAATTTTTGGAGACTACTGATTGTTGTCTTTAATAGAGAATTACTTACCAAAGGTAAAAAATGAGATTATTTGCTTATACGCAGCTTTAAGGTAATGTTAGCAATGAAGGCAATGAGTGTAATAAAATAACATGATTATAATATGCTGCTACTTGTTATATATGTGTATAAATATGAAACAAACACGTACAGAACAGCTGCAACACAAATCTTAATTACGTCATATTAATTGTAATAAATAGTTAACGGATATTCAGCTGCTAAAAATTTAAATTTATTTATTTTTATGCATTAAAAAGCAAGAAAAAAATTTTAAAACGAGTTTAAAATATTTACTGAAACACAAAATATTTTCTTTTATTTTACTAAACAGAAAAACTGCTAATAAAATAAACTGTTTTGGTATCTCACCAGTGATGGATTTTTGATATCAAATGGCAATTGTCTGAAATTGTTTGGAATTACAGTGGACAGCACAAGCTTTCTCTAAATTGTTCATTAGAAATCTCTGTTGATTGTCAAGTTAGCACTGCTAGGTATTTGGAGAATGATTGTTCTACGTCACATGATGGCGTTATTGCATATTCCAGAAGAGGTACGTCACTAGTATTCTGGAAGTTGGACGAATTGTCTTATAATTTGAAACCTTGCATATTTTTCAAACTCCGATTTGAACTTTCTTATTTTTAAAGTTTGCCGTTTAAAGTCTTCGAGTGAGTTGATTTTCGTAACTACATTAACCACTTCCTTAACACTTTCTAGTGCTTGCTTCTAGATTTTTAATGGAATCTCACAAATAACACAAACTAACAGCAACATACCCTATGTCATTGGTTTAAACAGTTGTCACTTAACAGATTCCGAACAGTGTCTATCGAAGAAACAATGTCTTCGTCCAGCTCGTCCACAGCTGTTTAAAAGCTATCAACGGTTTCTTGCATAGTACACCACCGCTGAAAGCCAAGTAATGATGGCGATGATGATGATGGTCTTTAAGGGCACTCAACAGCGCGGTCATCAGCGCCGTTTAGTACCAAATCAAGCTAAAGTCAGGATAAAGAAACTAAAATGGATCCATCCTAAATAAAATCACAGATAAAAGCATTCACAGGCAAGTCAAGATCTAAATGAAACTTAAAACCATGAGACGATAAGAAGGTTAAAAGGGATAATATTTTTGGACTATATTCAAAAATTAACAATTAAAAACAGCTTAAAGTTTCTTCCACCGCATGCTCGTCGTCCGCCGGAGTCTTGGCCGAGGTGGCCGGCCGTTGGAGGGACTGGCGAATATTTGCTAAGTTAAAACACGCGTGACCTTTCAAACTTGAAGCACATTAATTACTGCCTATCCTAAAGCCTCCCATGAAACTCTGTTATATAATATTTACACAGAACTAAAATTAAAGTATATGATAAATTTGATTTTATACAATGACATAGTTTTCTCGATAACTTAATTTTAAAACAGAAATGTAGGACTTCTCTTCCGGTACCTTTGTAACAATAATAAAATACAGCTAAATAGTACATCGTGCAGTTACAGACGGAAAGAGATGGCGAAGCAACTCAATATTAAATCTAAAAAAGCAAAAATTTCGTCCAAACTATAGTATTTGTATGTCTACAAATCCAAAAACATCGATTAAGGTGTCTCCTCTTACGAAGCAGCACAATCTCGCGGGCACTATAACAACTACAATAAACAGGTTACAAAACCAGATGTCGTTGGTGCCAAACAAAAAAAAAGTATCGTCTTGTGTGTAACATGCTGCCTATGGTTCCCGAGTTCGTGAGAACTTAAATACCAACTTTGGAATTTAACGGACAATAATTTAGTAGTTAAACTATTCACAGACAAAGGCACATACAGAAAAATGGAGAGCGACAGAAATCGGTATAAGAAACTTTAGCGCCTTTTTCTAAACGTTTATCTAATAGTTTGGTACTGAATTCAAGGACTACCAAACCGTTGTTAAATTTATACCTTTGCTTACTTTATGTTTATGAATATAAACGTTTGTATAAAACTAACCCGTGTAGATACAACGAGATTAAAAAAACTCTACAGGCTTAAAATATTGTAAGATTTTTCAAGAGCAGCCGCTATATAACGTCTTTGACATTCCCCTTTACTTGCATGGTCAACAGATGAAAACGAACAACTTTTTATGTGAGAAAAGTAAGAAAAGTATTTGTATACACAATATATCCAAGTAATAATAATTATAATAATAATAGTAGTTATAATAATAATTAATATCATACTTGATGTTCTTTAACTTGCTGTAAATATAGGACAAAGGCCTGCCGCTTTACCTTACCCTCTCCGCCAGGCTTGTAACCGTGACATTCTGAAGCACGGGCTAGCATGCCACACGCATGATTGTTCAGTTTTGTTTTAGCACCAGCGACATCTATCGTTATAGCCCGGTAATTGTTGTTCTGCTGATGTCCAATAGAGCGTACTACTTTGTTTAAATGAGCATTTTTATCATTTTTTTCATTATTGTGGGCAGGGGGGCTTCACATATTCTCTTATCCATACAGTTTCACTTTTTAGACGTAAGATTACTGTTGCTTCACAGACTCCTTTGGCCGTAACTCCGGGTGATATTTTTAAACATAATTTTTGTATTAACATTAATAACATTGAGAAAGAAACTGGCGATCCTCGTGCTGTTTCTGTAAGTAGTGTACATAGTGTTAGAATAGAACAGCAAGCATCCAGAACTCTAAGAACACCGGGAAAATCGCGTAAATGAGAAAAGCGCTTGGAGAAATACGTCGGTTTTACAAGTCCTGTACGCAGTAAAGTTCGTGGTTATTTTTACAGAAAGAAACGCATATATTTAATAAGTTAATGTGTCACCCAACTCTTTTATTTATTGTCTCAAAGTTAGCGCTGCTATATATACTGCTTGTGTTGCAGAACTTATGCGCGTGCATGTAGCGTCTTGCACGTAGCGAGTTGATTCAGCTCCGCCTTGTTGTTTACAGCAGGATTAAACTAGCGTGAGACAGAGTATAGTTGGCCTACTAACTAAATCATCTGATGAGCTGCACTCACATGACTTTCTCTGCTCTTGTAAAACTGTCCTTGGAATAGTAACTACATTACGATAAGCCAGTTAAAGCGTGTCCTATTTATAATTTTCCTGTAGATACCTGTAGAATACTGGAATGCAATGGACTTTTAGCGATAGTCAACTGTTTAAGGAGCTTTTCTCTGTGTGTTGCTTTTGGAATATCGTTCTCTTGGCATGGTCAAGGATTAACAAATGAATAGCGGACTCCTATCTGAGAAACATACTGGTAAATTCAGAAAGATAGCAAGGAATAATCTACGACATTGTTCACTCCACAAAATTGTTTTACACAGATCTACATTTAGATAGAACTCCTGCTTATATAAAGGTTATCCTGAATTAAACATACTTCTGAGGACATTCCTGAAAATTCAAGAGAAACATCTGCTTTGCCTTCAATATAACTGAAACATATTATATTTCAATAGTTAGCATAATTTTTTACTAATTCTTAATTTATAGGGGAGGATGGAATTGGATGTGTTTCTTGAAATGGTAGGTAGATGTTGCACCAAAATAGCATTTTGTTAGGTATTTAATTGACATTCTATTTTTTGAATTATTCTGTTCACAGAAAGACAAGTACAGCTGATCAGCTACACGGACATTTTCTCCAAAATTACTTAACTTTGTTTCGTATTATAAGGACCTTGAGTCGTGTGTTCAATAAAAACAATCAAATCCTAAATTTTTGGGTGCAAAGCAATACTCTCTTTACCATAAGTACTTTTTAGAGAAAAGAACAAGTAACTGAAAATATAAGCTTGCATATAACAATATCGCACTTAAAATGAAAATATGCAGCTCATTTCTCTTCATTAAAGCCCTCCGATGTTAGCTCATGTCGAACTTGAAAGAAATGGGGAAATGACTTTCAGATAGTTCTGGTGTCCGTTGAGGTTAGAGTTGTCCGACATTCATATTTCAGGATGAGGGAAAACTCCGGAACAGCACATATTCAGGGTACTCAGCCTGACTTAGCTTTGAACTGGTGACCTCTTAAGCGGAAAACACATAAAATAAACAAACATGCATCCCATAAAACTAAATATCAGAGACACTGGGTGTCAGATAAGATGGTTCGAGTGTCAGTGGTCTCGATAAAATCTGATCTAAAACAGCTGTTTCCTAAGATTGTTTAATTAGTAATACTTGCTTACAACTATTGTTGAAGCGGTTCATCATATTGCCATAAAAATTGGCAACTTCCCTATAAAGCTGAATTTTAAAACAGAAATCAAAGACTTTCTTGCCAGTTCATTTGTAATCATAATAAAATACAAATGAGAAGTACCTCAGCAGTTACAGCCAAAAACAGATAGGGAAGCAACTGTAACTTATATTTAAGAAACCCTGAATTTTGTCGAAATCAAAGAACTGTAAGTCTACATTTCCTAAAAACATCGAATAAGGTGTTCAATTGTATGAAGCAGCATAATGAGTAGGTTACAGATCCAGATGTCGCTGGTGCTCAAACAGAACAGAATCGCGTTGCGCGTAACATACTGCCTTATGGTTCCCATAGTTAGCGGGAACTTAAATACCAACTTTGGCATTTAACGGTCAATAGTTTTGGTAGTTAAACTATTCAGAGACAAACGCAAACACACACACACACACAGAGAGAGAGAGAGAGAGAGAGAGAGAGAGAGAGAGAGAGAGAGAGAGAGAGAGAGAGAGAGAGAGAGAGAGAGAGAGAGAGAGAGATACACGGAATGTGACAGAAATGGATATAGGGAATTTAACACATTTTTATTTTATTTTATTATATATTTGTCTATTTGTTTGTGGATACAATTCAGGATGCATCAAATGGTTGTAACTTATCCTCTATGTATTTTTCAAAACTGTCAGCGCCGGAGTCAGGATTATTTTAATCAGCATCATCACCATCATTATCACCATCATTATCACTATCAACATCATCATTATCATCATTATTACGATTATTATTAGTAGCACTAGTCCAATATATTGTGCGTACATGTATTTTTCCTTCTTTTCTCATGTAAATACTCATTGGTTTTTATCTGTTGACCATACAAGTAGAATGGAATGGCAAAGTCATCTTAGAGCGGCAAGCTCTTAAAGCATTTTAATATCGTTTAAATCTATTGAGTTTACCTAATCCCGTTGTACCTAAAAGGATTACTTTCATACAAACGTTTACTTTGATTAACATGAAGTAGATAGACGAATAAATATCTTAAAACATTTTGATACACCCTGAATTCAGGTATATATATATAATAAAGTAAGGTAAAATTGTATAAAAGTTCCTTATATCGATTTTAGCGATACTCGTACCTACTAGTAGTTTGCCTCACTTCGCCAGGTGCGCTCCTGCCTGCAAAGCGGGCGATAGTCTACCCGTTCCAACTGAGATGGCGCTGAAGCTCCAATTACATTTTATGGAACAAGATTTCAATATATTTTACATATTTTGAAACATAAGTACACGGTGTTTTAAATCTATTTTCAAATTCTGTCTGTGGTTTAAAACTATATATACTTAAGTGACAGATATTATTAACATTTTGGAATAAAATGGACAGAATAAATACCTACTATGAAATTAAAGGCTGTACATCTGAATTGAAATACACCGAATTACTGAACGTTAAGGCATAAGTTTCTTCTAATTTTGTACAACAAAAATGATCTATGAGATATTTTCTGTTTAATGTGAAGAACTGATGTGTCTTACAGAAAAATCATATACGTAGTCCTAGCTGAGATGTCAAAGCATCCTGTATTGTTCCAATCCGTAATGAAACGGAATATCCCATCAACTAACGACTTTTACTAATATAAATATTTTGTATTCAGCACTTGGATGCCACATTAGATTGAAGACGAATGTGGCATGGACATCAGTATATAATTCAGTTTAAAAGTCATGCTGCAGGAAGATATATTTAAAACCTTTGTTTTCCATATCCAAGCTGATGATATTCATTCAATAATGTACTAAATGAAAAATATGATTCTTTGATACTCTCGTACAAACTAGGCTTACAGAGGCTTATTGCTCTACTTCATTTCGTATTGGGTGGCTTAGTGGCTAGGTGCTGGCCTTTTGATTAGAAGCTCGCTGCTTCATACACGGCCCACATAAATATTGTTATGTGTGCTTCAAAGCTGCGGCCTCATGTCCGTAGGTTTACTGGAATGTATGGAGTAGCTCCTACGGGACACAATTCCGGCAACGCTGTGTGAAAATCTACAATATATCCGATTTACAATATATTGATAATATATATGTATATATATCTATAGTAGAGAATTAAAAATTACATTTACACATTTGTGAACTGCGGGACTCTATTATCACATGTTACACCCACAACACTTGGATACATATAGTCCCGAGTTCAGTTTTCGGTTGAACATTATTGCTGACCGGCAAGTGTCATAAAGTCAGAGCTTAAGTTATATCGGGAATAGGAAATGTATTACAATGATATCGCGTTCTCTACTCGATATTGCGTCTACAAACTGTTCCACACATTGATTGAGATATATATTTAAATAACTTTGTTTAGTTTCAGATTTCATTGCAGGTACAAAGGCAATAGCGAGCCACATGTATTGAAGCTTCCCCTTATTTTACTGGTCTATCTAACGTGGGAAACAACTGAGTAGCGAATGAAATTTAAAAGATGTCAAAAGTATAGAAAAATTCAAAAAGACCAACGATGCTACAACAAGCTATTTAAATTAATTGTGTACTTTATTGAACTCTACATTATTAGTGTAATAAACGTGTTTCTCTATCTTATCGCTAACCAGTTATACAAAACGATACATTATAAATTAAGGCGACGTCACAGGTTATATTCAGAAAATTGAAGATAATTTTTATTAAACATGTAAATATCTCAAACATTTTGTATTTTAATAAAAATATATATTGCCACTTTGAGAAAATAAACTATAAAGCTGTTTTGGAGATTTTATTGAAAATTCTCGTGTCGTATCTCCGAAAGATAGTGATTCTGGATATCAAGTTTGGTATTTATTAGAAGTTTCCTTTTTGAGTAATGCTACTGATGAATTCCTGCTTTTTTTTTAATAAATTTGCTTTTTAAATTCAGCGGACCTCAAAACGTTACTGCCGTGAATCTCGATATCTAAATTTTAATTCTAACACAATAGCCTATCTACCCATCACATATATGGTAGAGAAAATCAAAATTAAATAAAGGGTGGATAATAAGAAAGTATAACCCGATATATGGGTAGTTGGATATAATTGGACATTCACTGCAATACTCGCCGTGCTTTGCAACGTCTCCTACCGTCACATACTTCATGGCTGGAGCAGAGTTTGTTGCTTTCATCTAGTAGGAATATAACTCCAGGCAATCAAACATGGGAATATATATTGTCACCCAATATTCGGAACGCCAGACGAACGACAGCTGAGAAGGGACCAGATGCAGCCGAACCACATCCTCCCATTAATATCAGTCACTAACTGAGGGGACCATTAGGGGAGTGTCACTTGTCGCTGGCCGCCTCCTCCCCCTTTGCCTGCCATCTGTAATTTTCGCGGTGATTCACGGAAACCAGAGACTTCCAGAAAACAATGATATTCCTATAAAAAGCGCTGGAATGTGTGAAGTCAGTCAGTTCTTGGCAAGCAGCGAAAGAGTGCAGTGCTAGTGTACGGACGAGAAGATTGTGTACGTGCATCGGAGGATTGCACGTAATTGCGAGAGCAAAGTGGAATTGTAACGGACGAACTGGTGAATCGAAATTATGTGCATTACGTAATCCTGTGTAATTGGCAAGAGTTTAACTGTAAGTCGGTGAAAATAAAAAAACATTTTTGAGTGGTGCAATTAGACTTTTCATTTCAGGAACCTACAAGGTCACATTATTATTATTATTATTATTATTATTATTATTATTATTATTATTATTATTATTATTATTATTATTATTATTATTATTATTATTATTATTATTATTAT
>JAUKNK010000299.1:582500-590000 GCA_030765055.1 Mantis religiosa
AACGATGTATTCAATAATATGTTCTGAGTACCTTGCACCTGTTTTTGTGTGCATCATTTTAAATTATTCTTATTATTATTTTATCATAATTATTAATTACCATTTATTAATATTGATGTGTCTAGTACCACTAATTGTATCATTCTAATTATTTGTATCTTATTCATTATAATTGCTGCTGACGCATTCTTCAATAACACCAACTGTATATATTGTATCATTGAAAATAAACGAAATTCCAAAGTTGAATTTGAAGTTCCCGCCAACAATGGGGACGATAAAGCAGCATGTTACACGCTACACGATTCTTTTATGTTTGAGCACCAGCAACATCTGCATTTGTAACCTACTAATTGTTGCGAAAGCGCCCGCGAGATTGTGCTACATCATGAAAAGGAACGCCTTGATTATTATTATTTTTTTAATTTGTACATTTACAGTATTCTAGTTTCGACAAAATTCAGAATTTCCGAAATGAAAGATTACAGTTGCTTCAACATCTGTTTCTGGCTGCTGGATATACTGCTCAGCGTTTTTTTTTTATTTTGTTACTGTGACACATGAACCTGCAGCGAGCTCTTTGGTTATTGTTTTAAAATCCGGGTATCCTAAAAATTATGTCTTTTTTATGCTGTTATGCTTACTTTTTGTGCGTATTCATTACATAATAAACGACGTGAAGCAACATATCTCTGAGATCAGCTTCTGTTGAAGTTTCTGTCTTTTGATAAACGATCTGTTTCATTTACGCACAAGCAAGTCTAGAAGTTGGAGCAGCCCAGGCTGGTGGGTGAGTCAGGTACACAAAGGAACATAAGACTGACGTATTGACTCTGTGTCTTTGTCAAAAGTGGTCTTAAGTTAATGATTATACTGACAAATAAATTGTTTTGATTAAAGTTAGAATTACCGTGTTAGTCACAACAACAATATCAACTATGAAGATGATTTTGTCAGTAAATGATGGTTTAATTATTCCACAGCTTTTGTTCTTTTTCGACGAGGCGTGGTTCTATTTCAATGGTTGTGTCAACACTCATAACAGTCGGTACTGGGCCTCCGAATATCGACATCGCGCCCAAGAAATCCCTCATTATGATCGGAAAGTTGGAGTCTAGTGTACTGGCACCGGTTTGCGCACACCAGACTTCGGTTCCTTTCTCTTTGAATGCGCCTTATGCATATTAATTAACAGAATTGGATATTACACGAGATACACAAATTATGAAACCCTTTAGAAGTATTTAAATTTGAAACTCTGAATTTCAGAAGAGACATGCATAAAGTACTGCATTCGATTATTGATTATATGAACATTATAGCAAATCTATCTGTTTATGTACCAAATAAATTACGCAGATTCAAGTAATAGTTTTCAGCTCCAGAACGAGTACAGAAATCTGTAAAAGTTCACCATTAAACACGATTACTTATTTATGTAGCAAAATACAATATTTACATGCGGATATTTGCAATGTCTAAAACTGTATTCAGAAAGGCCATAATTACTCACTACTCTTTTCCTAAATCAGTTTAACTATTGAAACTAGTCATATCAGTAAATAAATATAACTAGAAGTAACAGTACTGTTACTATGCCACCTTCTCTTTTATATTTTATTTCTATTTACATGTGTGCATAACAATTACTTACTGTATGTAACTTCAGTTTAATGAACATTACAATTGAGGTTAGGCCTATTACGTGAATCAGAATAAATAAATAAATAAATAAATAAATAAATAAATAAATAAATAAATAAATAAATAAATAAATAAATAAATAAATAAATAAATAAATAAATAAATAAATAAATAAATAAATAAATAAATAAATAAATAAATAAATAAATAAATAAATAAATAAATAAATAAATAAATAAATAAATAAATAAATAAATAAATAAATAAATAAATAAATAAATAAATAAATAAATAAATAAATAAATAAATAAATAAATAAATAAATAAATAAATAAATAAATAAATAAATAAATAAATAAATAAATAAATAAATGAATAAATGAATGAATGAATGAATGAATGAATGAATGAATGAATGAATGAATGAATGAATGAATGAATGAATGAATGAATGAATGAATGAATGAATGAATGAATGAATGAATGAATGAATGAATGAATGAATGAATGAATGAATGAATGAATGAATGAATGAATGAATGAATGAATGAATGAATGAATGAATGAATAAATAAATAAATAAATAAATAAATAAATAAATAAATAAATAAATAAATAAACAAATAAATAAAAACATATGATTTCATTTTTGTGCCTGCAAATTCAAAGCCCGATACTCGCACCTACTAGTAGTTTGCCTCACTCCGCCAGGTGCGCTCCTGCCTGCAAAGTGGGCGATAGTCTACCCGTTCCAACCGAGATGGCGCAGAAGCTCCAATTACATTGTATGGAACAAGATTTCAATATATTTTACATATTTTAAAACATAAGTACACCGTGTTTTAAATCTGTTTTCAAATCCTGTCTGTGGTTTAAAAATATATACCTAAATGACAGATATTACTAACATTTTGGAATAAAATGGAAGGAATAGATACCTACTATGAAATTAAAGGCTGTACATCTGAATTGAAATACACCGAATTACTGAACGATAAGGCATGGGTTATTTTCTAATTTGTGAACTTTATGTTTATTTAAATGATCTATGAGCTATTTTCTGTTTAATGCGAAGAACTGATGTGTCTTACAGAAAAATCATTTACTTAGTCCTAGGTGAGATGTCGATACAACCTGTATTGGTCCAATCCGTAATGAAACGGAATATCCCATCAACTAAGGACTTTTATTAATATAAATATTTTGTATTCAGCACTTGGATGCCACATTAGATTGAAGACGAATGTGGCACGGACATCAGTATATAATTCAGTTGATAGGTCACGCTGCAGGAAGATATAATTAAAACCTTTGTTTTCCATATCCAAGCTGATGATGATATTCATTCGATAATGTACTAAATAAAAAATATGGTTCTTTGATACTCTCGTACTAACTAGTTTTACAGGGGCTTATTGCTCTACTTCATTTCGTATTGGGTGGCTTAGTGGCTAGGTGCTGGCCTTTTGATTAGAAGCTTGCTGCTTCATACAGGGCCCACATAAATATCGTTATGTGTGCTTCAAAGCTGTGGCCTCATGTCCGTAGGTTTACTGGAATGTATGGAATAGCTCCTACGGGACACAATTCCGGCAACGCTGTATGAAAACTTATAATATATCCGATTTACAATATATTTATAATATATATGTATATATATCTATAGTAGAGAATTAAAAATTAGATTTACACATTTGTGAACTGCGGGATTCCATTATCTCATGTTACACCCACAACACATTAAGTCCCGAGTTCAGTTTTCGGTTGAACATCTTTGCTGACCGGCAAGTGTCATAAAGTCAGAGCTTAAGTTATATCGGGAATAGGAAAGGTGTTACAATGATATCGCGTTATCTACTCGATATTGCGTCTACAAACAGTTCTAAACATTAATTGAGATATACATTTAAATAACTTTGTTTAGTTTCAGATTTAATTGTAGGTACAAAGGCAATGGCGAACCCCATGTATTGAAGCTTCCCCTTATTTTACTGGTCTAACTAACGTGGGAAACAACTGGGTAGCGAATGAACTTTAAAAGATGTCAAAAGTATAGAAAAATTCATAAAGACCAACGATGTTACAACAAAACTATTTAAATAAATTGTGCACTTTAATTAGCTCTACATTATTAGTGTAATAAACGTGTTTCTCTATCTTATCGCTAACCAGTTATACAAAACGATACACTCTTCATAAATGAAGGCGACGTCACAGGTTATATTCAGAAAATTCAAGATATCATTTTATTAAACATGTAAATATCTTAAACATTTTTTATTTTAATAAAGATATATATTGCCACTTTGAGAAAATAAACTATAAAGCTGTTTTGGGAGATTTTATTGATAATTCTCGTGTCGTATCTCCGAAAGATACTGAACCTGGATATCAAGTTTGGTATTTATTAGAAGTTTCCTTTTTGAGTAATGCTACTGATGAATTCCAGCTTTTTTTAATAAATTTGCTTTTTAATTCAGCACACCTCAAAAGTTACTGCCTTGAATCTCGATATCTAAATTTTAATTCTAACCCAATTGCCTATCTACCCATCACATATATGGTAGAGAAAATCAATATTAAATAAAGGGTCGATAATAAGCAAATATAACCCGTTATAGCGAAGTTAACTTATGGGTAGTTGGCTATAATTGGACATTCACTGCAATACTCGCCGTGCCTTGCATCGTCTCCTACCGCCACATACTTCATGGATGGTGCAGAGTTTGTTGCTTTCATCTAGTAGGAATTTAACTCCAGGCAATCAGACATGGGAATATATATTGTCAACCAATTATTGGAACGCCAGAGGAACAACAGCTGAGAAGGGACCAGAGGCAACCGAACCACACCCTCCCATTAATCTCAGTCACTAACTGAGGGGACGATTAGGGTAGTGTCACTTGTCGCTGGCCGCCTCCTCCCCCTTCGCCTGCCATCTGTAATTTTCGCGGTGATTCGCGGAAACCAGAGACTTCCAGAAAACAATGATACTCCTATAAAAAGCGCTGGAATGAGTGAAGTCAGTCAGTTCTTGGCAAGCAGCGTAAGAGTGCAGTGCTAGTGTACGGACGAGAAGATTGTGTACGTGCATCGGAAGATTGTACGTAATTGCGAGAGCAAAGTGGAATTGTAACGGACGAACTGGTAAATCGTAATTATGTGCATTACGTAATTCTGTGGAATTGGCAAGCGTTTAACTGTAAGTCGGTGGAAATAGAAAACAGTTTTGAGTGGTGTAATTAGACTTTTTATTTCACGAACCCACAAAGTCACACTGGTGCCAGGAAGCGGAACGATAACATCACCGAACATTACAACCATGGACGCGGCATTGGAAAACATTTTGGAGAAGATGATGGAAATGAAGGCCGAATTAACAGAGAAGACGGAAGTAGCGAATAACAGCCTGGCCGCGAAGCTGGAGACTACAAATAACAACCTGGCCGCGGAACTGAAACAAATGAAGACGGCCAACGACAACATCACCGAGAAGATGGAAGAAATGAAGGTCGAATTAACAGCGAATACGGAAACGGCAAACAACAACTTGGCCATGACAATGACTTCAAGGATGGCCAAACTGACCTCGGAAATGAAGGTGGCGAACGGGGCTCTCGCCGAAAAATTTGAAGAACAGTTGGCCGGCGTGAGGGGTGACGTGACGGAGCTGGGCAAGCGGTTGGGCCAAGTGGACGAGTGCGTCGAGGACCTGGCGAGCCGCTTTAACGACCTGGAAGGGAAGGCCGACAGCAGCGTCAAGTCCCTGAACGCCATGGTGGAGGACGTCGTCGGCAGGAGGTTGAAGGATTTAAAGGCCGACGCACCGGGATGCGACAAAACATCGGCGCGCGTCAAATCTCCGAAGTATAACGGCGCGTCAACGTTTGAAGTCTTCCGCCGCCAGTTCGAAACAGTGGCCAAGCACAAAAAATGGTCACCATAGGAGGATGCCACACACGTAATAGCCAGCCTCCAGGGTCGGGCCGCAGAAGTCCTGAACGCGGTTTAGACAACGGCGGTGCCCAAGGACGTCTGTGAGGCCCTGGAGAATCGTTTCGGAAACCACCGCTTAGCCGCAGCGTACCGCAGCCAGCTAAAGCCAAGGTCACAGCAGCCAGGGGAGATGCTGCAGCAGTTCGCCCTGGCAGTTGAACAACTGGCAAGCAAGGCCCTAGTCGACCTCCCAACAGAGTTCGTATCCCAGGAAGCTGCCTACACATTCGTGGACGGGGTACGAGACACGGAGATTCGTCAGCGCCTAATGCTCGGCGATTATTATTTTTTTAATTTGTACACTTACAGTATTCTACTTTCGACAAAATTCAGAATTTCCGAAATGAAAGATTACAGTTGCTTCAACATCTGTTTATGGCTGCTGGATATACTACTCAGCGTTTTTTTGTTTTGTTACTGTGACACATGAACCTGCAGCGAGCTCTTTGGTTATTGTTTTAAAATCCGGTTATCCTAAAAACTATGTCATTATTTTATGCTGTTATGCTTACTTTTTTGTGCGTATTCATTACATAATAAACGACGTGAAGCAACATATCTCTGAGATCAGCTTCTGTTGAAATTTCTGTCTTTTGATAAACGATCTGTTTCATTTACGCACAAGCAAGTATAGACGTTGGAGCAGCCCAGGCTGGTGGGTGAGTCAGGTACACAAAGGAACATAAGACTGACGTATTGACTCCGTGTCTTTGTCAAAAGTGGTCTTAAGTTAATGATTATACTGACAAATAAATTGTTTTGATTAAAGTTAGAATTGCCGTGTTAGTCACAACAACAATATCAACTATGAAGACGATTTCGTCAGTAAATGATGGTTTAATTATTCCACGGCTTTTCTTCTTTTTCGATGAGGCGTGGTTCTATTTCAATGGTTGTGTCAACACTCATAACAGTCGGTACTGGGCCTCCGAATATCGACATGGCGTCCAAGAAATCCCTCATTATGATCGGAAAGTTGGAGTTAAGTGTGCTGTTAGTGCTAGACGTATAATCGGTCCAGTACTCTACGAGCAGACTGTAAATGAACAGAGGTACCGAAATGACGTTTTCACCCAATTTTATCATGAACTGGTATTGGAAGGGAAATGATAAGGGTGGTTTTAATAAGATTCTGCCACTGCCTATACAGGGGAGGAGTCTATGAATAAAGTTAGGGAAGTGTTTGAAAATAGAGTGGTTCACAGTCTCGATCTAACAGTGTGATATTTTTAGTTGTGGAGTAACCTGAATGACAAAGTTTAGACACAAATTCTCATACATTGGAACAAGTAAAACAAAATATTAGAAGCGGAATCGAATTTTCCCAAACTAATCGTTCCAATTAGAATGTATTCTCCCAATATAATGTTTGTTTAACCGAGAGTAGACCACATTTCCAGTATCTTCTATGAGGTAAGAGTGTTATACATGCTTTACTCACTGAGTTTATGTAGAAGCAAAACTATTTGTAGCACACCCAATCGCGCACAAGTACAATGCTCTGCGCTGGTTAGGTTTTATGTGAAGAATCCTGTACAATACTACCTTCCAATGCAAGTATTTAGAGTAAAAACAGACGTTTTACAGGAGGGGATTCAGCTTGTGGTTGGTAAATTATGAGATGATTGTGTTCTTTTATAAACTGCAGAGATTTGCTCAGTTATAAAATTATTATACACACAAATCCTGGGATGTTACATAACATATGTATGGCTCGTTCATAGTTTGTATCAGAATTAAACCTAACTTCTATATTGCAATTATATATTTATTCTTGTAGTTTGAAATCCAATATACGTAAACGGGTTATAGTTTCACATACATCTCCGAAAGGTAGATGTTTCTGTTAAAAAAACTTAC
>JAUKNK010000299.1:595000-842500 GCA_030765055.1 Mantis religiosa
CTATCGCTGTACTCACACCTCTACCCACATGAACATTATACCTGCTCTGTATAAACCATGTGCACCAAAAATCTGCTTCGGAGTAGAACCACAACGCCCTAAAATGAAGCCTGAAATATGCCGCATGCGACCACTTGCAAGTGGCTGCTGGACATCCCTCGTTAACTCCATGCCAGCTGTGGGGGACTGCGTTCTTTACGTGTGCCATGGGTGGACTACTGCCATCAGGGGTAAACAATAGCTCCCATACAATGCTATATTATTGTGCCTTAATGTTCCTATGTATTCTGGACTCATTTTCGTGTATTTCCAGCTATGCTCCACAGCGGATATTTGCACTCATGTCCCACATTGAGCAGAAAGTATGTCACCAAGCTCTCAGGGGCATCCAGGTGTGAGCATGGTGATAGTTCCCTTGTTAGTGGCACTCTGACCATGGAGTATTCCGTTGCTTTTCCTGGGTCGGTAGGATTAAGCCCTCCTCTATACCATTTCCTCTCCCTCTCATGTTATAGGACAACTCTGGTACGCTGTGTCGGTCGACGGTGGTCAGAAGCTTGCGTGTTGGAACTTCTCGGCTTCGCCATGGAGTGGAATCTGAGGTTCTACTGCCGGGTCGAGCTTTGACCTGGTTCCCGCCTCTGTGCCACCATCTCGCAGTTTGGGTGGGTCGACACGAGCACATTTCAGCTGAATAGTCAAGCCAGTAAATTTTAAGGTACTCTGAGTTTTTCTACCGCTTAGGTTTTTCCATTCCTGCAGCCCATACGTCATCTGCCGTTCCTACCAGGGCTGCATGCACCAGATTTTACTGCGTTTTAAGATTAGGTAGACTGAAGTGTATGACAGAAAATTCTGCATTTTTATTCCCAATTTACTTTCTTAAGAGCCGTTACACAACGGTTCATTTTTTGTAAAACTCTTGATTTTCATGAAACAATACGTTGGAATCACTCTGAACTCTTGCCCGCTAGATACCTGAGGTACCACTTTTTACACAAAGAGTAGCAATACTTTACGTTACGTTGTCCATTTTTCATAGTATCTTCATATAAAGGTAATACAGAATATTTTATTATTAACTACATAAATTATGAAATAGTGGTTTCTTTATTTGTGTTGGTTAAATGCTTAAATAAGCACGCGCATATTATTTTAATGATCTAGCGTTTAAACATTAGCTTAATTTTTCAAAGTTTGTGTTTAAGCTTAAAGTCATTTTATTTTCTTACGCTTTTTTTTGAAATCGCCAGTTTTGCTGAAATTATCGGGTTGTCTCATAAATTCGTTCGATTCTTGTTACGTGTTTACGACTAAGAACTACTGAGAACACTGCATGCCCCCATTACTTTTACGGCAAAGAAATTGCCTAACAATATGTGGTTTGTTTACAAATACAATAATTGAAAAGAATGCTATGAACACAAACCACAGCGACCTCACGGCCAAAGGTAAATAGGTCAAACTATGTATGAATTGGTAACCAAACTTCAGTACGAGTTTGTGGATGCAACAGCGTGGAGTTGTAACTTGTGAATGTTAATATGGAAGGCAAGAAGGAACATTGTCGACATTTAATGCTGTTTTATTACCGTAAAGGTAAAACAGCCTCACACTCAACGGAAAATTTGTGCTGTTTACGGAGATTACGCAATGACGAATCGGGCATGTCAAAAATGGTTTACTCGATTTCGAGCTGGGAACTTCTCTGTGAAAGACAAACCTCGTTCTGGACGACCTCTAGGCCGCGCCGTGGCTCAGTGGTTACACCGCTTGGTTCTCACCAAGGCGGCCCGGATTCGATCCCAGGTGACCGCAAAGTGAGATTGGTGGTGGACATCACGGCGCTGGGACGGGTTTTCTTTGGGATCTTTGGTTTTCCCCTCCATCCCATTCCACCGGTGCTCCATCTTCATCTCATGGATCATCAGTGTCATCGCCTGCGGTGCCGTATGTAGTAAAAGCGGGCGTTAAACACTACACATTTCATTTGAACGACCTGTGGTTACGGATTACGAAAGGATAAAGGACATGATTACAAACAACCCCAGAATAACAACTCGGGAGGTAGGTCAGGAGCTAAACTTATCTCATGCAACTGTAGCCAGGTATATTTAGAAGCTTTTGGGGCGTAACTAAAGGCTTTTGCGACGTACTTACTGGCTTTTGTGGAATTTAGAGGTTTCGGAGCCATGTTTAGGGCCTTTTGGGCCGTATTTTCTGGCTTTTTTATGCATTTAATGACTTTTTGAGGCGTATTTAGTGGCTTTCGGGATGTATTTGAGGGTCTTTTTGCTGTATTTGTAAGCTTCTTGGGGTGTACTTAGGATATCTATGCTGTATTTACAGCCTTTTGGAGCGTATTTTTCTGCCTTTTTATCTTAAAGGTATTTAAGACCTCTTAGGTTGTAATTGGTGTCCTTTTAGTGCATTTAGGAGCTTTTACGGCGTATTTATGGTTATTGTGATGTATTTAGAATTTTTAGAGGGGTATTTTGCGTCTTTTTGTTGTATTTAGCTGCTTTACATACGTATTTAGAGGCTTTTTGGAGCGTACTTAGTGGCTTTAGGAGTGAGTGAGTGTGTGGTGTTAGGATGCAACTGGGAGTTCTTTTAACTGTATTTAGCGGCTTTCGGGACCTATTTACTGGCTTTTTGATGTACTCAGAAGTTTTTGGGGCGCATTTAAGGCCGTTTGGTATATGTAGGGATTGTAGGGCATATTTAAACTCCGTTTGCATATTTAAGGCCTTTTTTGGCATATTTAGGGGCTTTTACGGTGTATTTACTGCCCTCTTAGGGGAATTAGCAGTTTTTGGAGACGTATCTAGAGGATTTTGGGACGAATTTCCTATCTCTTTTATGTATTAAGAGGCTTTTGAGGCGTATTTATTGTCCTGAGGGGTGCATTAGTGACTTTATGGTATAATAATGGATGTATTTAGGGCTTCCTGGGGGTGTATTTAGGCACTTATTGCTCTGCTTAGAGGCTTCTTGGGGTGTATTTGGGATATTTTTGTAGTGTTTAGGAACATTTGGAGCGTATTTACTGGCCTTTTTTGTAAAATTTAGAGTCTTTTGAGGCGTATTTAGGTTATAAGTTCAGGTGAGAGTAATTTAGAAGAACAAGATGAAAAACTTATGTGAATGTGAAAGTTTAAGGAACAAGGTGAGAAATTCATGTGAGAGTGTAAATCAGATATTCGTTCTTATTTGTCTTTATTTTCCAAACTTCTCTCAAAGGGAAGATTATTTGGAAAACTTTTGTTAAAGTTTAAACTAAATTACTTGTAATCTATCTCAAAAGCATCCCAAACTGATTATTCCTCTAATTCATGTTAATGGAGTTGACTGTATAGTTGAATGGCATAAAGCGGAAGCATGAAACCGCAAGCTCATATATACACGCATCTGGTATCGGGTAATTTGCAATTTTGCATTTTTTGTGTTAATCGGAAGAGACTGTTTTAAATGGCGTAAATGCTCACACTATGCTTTTCCTATAAACAGTGGATGTACGAGTTAAAAGACAAGATCACAAATATTCCACAGAAAGGTTCGGTGCAGATAGATAACGGAGGGACCCCGGATTGACGAACCCTGGAGACGCTAGCTGGTGCGCAGTGGTTCTTGACCCTAGACCTGAAGCCGGATTACTGGCCCAAGAGACAAGGAGAAGACTGCATTCTCAACAGGCCAAGGGCTTTGGCAGTTCACAGTTATGCCCTTTGGTCTCTGCAACGCACCAGATATCTTCCAACGCCTAATGGAATCAGTGATGAGAGGGCTTACATATGACGCCTGCCTGTTATACCTGGACGACATGATCATCGTCGCCAAGACTTTCGATGACCATCTCGAGAATCTGGAGTAAGGTGCTACAGAGACAGTAGGCGACCAACTTTAAGGTGAACGCAAAGAAGTGCTAGCTCTTCTGCAAGAAAGTCAAATACCGGGCCACATAGTCTCGCCAACCGGAGTGGCCACAGACACATAACAGACACAGGTCGTGAGAAATTGGCCTCGACCGAAGGATAAGCGAGAGTTACGCAGTTTCCTGGGGCTGTGCAGTTATTACCGCCGCTTCATAAAAGGCTCCTCCAACATCGCGACATAGCATGTCCTATCCCAGATACAGGACGGCCAAGAGCGAGTGATAGCCTACTGCAGCAAGACGCTATCCAAAGCAGAGAAGAACTAATGCGTCAATCGGTGAGAGTTACTGGCGGTGGTAAAGAATTTGGAACACTTCTACAAGGACCTGTAGGTTCAGCCATTCCACCTGACGACTGAACATTTCGCCTAAACCTGGCTGCTCTGCTTTAGGAAAATGGAAGGCCAGACAGCATGTTGGGTCCAGAGGCTGCAAGAGTGCGACTTCACTTCTGAACATAGTAGAGGGAAGAGCCACGGCAACGCAGACGCCATGTCCTGAAGACCCGGTCCAGAGGTGTGTGGCCATTGCACAAGAGTGAAAGAGAAGGAGCGTGCCGCAGCTGTCAGGGTAGTCACGGTAGTGTCTGTGGATGCCTGGGGTAACGCAAGCCTGAAGAGGGAGCATCTGGCGGACGCAGACATACGGCCACTCTTGAGAGAAGTGGAGGCAGGGACAAGACCGACCTGGGAGAACGTCGCACCAAGGAGCGCCACATATAAGTCGTACTGGGCCCAATTGAACTCGCTGATAATCAGAGAAGGCGTGTTGTTTCTGGTATGGGAATCACGTGATTTGAAGACGCAAAGAGAACCGTTGGTACTTCCCCGAAGTAAGGTTCCGGAGGTCTTGGAGGAACTTTACGCCGGAACTTTAGGACACCTGGGAGCAAACCGGACTATCGATAAACTCCGACAGCGCTACTACTGTCTGTGACTTCGAGCAGACGCTGTGAGATGCTGCCATCAGTGCACCATTCGAACGGATCGCCGTCGATATAGCTGGACCAATCCCAGTGTCCGACGGAGGCAACAAGTACCTGATGGTGGTCGTGGACTACTTCACCAATTGGACGGAGGTGTATACCATCCCGAACCAGGAGGCAAAGGCAATCACAGACGGCCTCGTGGAGCAAGTGTTCTGCCGATTTCGGGTTCCGTTAGAGCTCCACAGCGACCATGGTACCAATTTTGAGTCCAACGTAATGAAGGAGGCACTAAAAAGGCTTGGGGTTAGCAAGACCCGCACAACACCTCTACATCCCCAGTCGTATGGCATGGTCGAAAGATACATGAAGACCTTATAAGAATACCTTGTAGAAGGTCGTGGCCAGCTATCAGCGAGACTGGGACGTCAAGGTGCCACTGTGTTTGCTGGCCTACCGCTCGTCAACACACGACGCCACTGCGATGACACCAGCAAGCTTAATGTTTGGCCGACTTACGCCTCCCTTGTGACCTGGCTTTTGGAAGCCCTCCGGACGCAAAACAACCAGCAACCGAGTATTTGGAGAACCTGGTGGACCAGCTCCACGGCATGCATGAGATGGCTCGTCAGAAGATCCAGATGGCGAGCGACCGTATGAATACCCGATACGACAGGCAAGCCAAGAGCCAATGATTCAAGAAAAGTGACCTGGTCTGGTTGTACCGCTCTAGCCCCGGACCAAGAGACGCTGCCCGAAACTTCAACAGCTGTGGCAAGAACCGTACCGGGTGGTGAAGAGGATTAACGAGGTGGTCTACCGCATACAGAAGTTGCCCCAAGGGAAGACGTTGGTGGTACACTTGGTTCGTCTGGCCTGCTACAATGGTGCTGTTCGGGACGACGAGCCTTGATGAGGGAGCAGTGTCGCGGCGACGCGCAAAAAATGTTCGGCGCACATAGATAACGTACGGATAGTATATCACGGAGATAAAGAGCCTGCCTAAGCAGATAAACATAGCGTGGAGATAAAAGGCATGCCAGTACAGATAACGTGAGGTAAACGGAATATGCTAGTGACATCTTGATTTTCTTACAGAACATTCCATATCAGAACATTCGAAGTAACGGCTATTCATATTTCACTGCAACAGCTTCTATACAGAATAAATAAATTAAAAAATTCTGTCATACTTTCTGATTCTAAAGCAGCATTATGTGCAATAAGTTGATATAAAATGATGCCAATCCAAATTAAAGAATGTCACAAAATGATTCAGCAAGTTCCAAAACTACAGAAAAGAATTATATTACAGTGGATACCTGCACACTGTGGAATTGCTGGAAATGAATCAGCTGATTTTCTTGCCCAAAAAGGTGCAAATTTAATTCAGAACAAAAGTAAAAGCTTATCATTTACATTCATAAAAGGATTAATCAACTTCAAATATAAAAACAAACAAAACCAATCAATATCGAACGAACCCAAAGAAAAAAACTAGGACATTTTGATTATAAATCAAGAACTTATTCCACAAATACCACGTAAAGCTGCAGTAGCAAATTTTAGATTACTTGCGGAACATGATTATGTGGCCAAACACACAGAATAGGAATTTGTACAAGTCCAAATTGTCCTCTGTGCAACAAAGAAGAGGAAATGACTAAAGAACATCCTCTAACTTGTGAAGTCCTACCTGCCGGACCCACTACACAAAAATATTGTAGAGCAAGAGAGCTAATGACTTCATTGCCGAAGCCTAGCATTTGACAACAAAGAAGAGGAAATGACTAAAGAACATCCTCTAACTTGTGAAGTCCTACCTGCCGGACCCACTACACAAAAATATTGTAGAGCAAGAGAGCTAATGACTTCATTTCCGAAGCCTAGCATTTGAAAACAACAAAAGCATTCGATTTCTCGTTTGTTCCTGAAATATCTAGTAACATGAGTCGTGGTATATAAGGAAGCTGCTACTCGCCAAGGGACAGTAGTAAACAGTAGTAAAGTGTTGTAACGAGAGTTGATGTTGTAAACAGATGTAATCAGAACGCTGTTGTGGTCATTGACCTTGGTAGATTGTGATTGTGTATGTTACGTAATTCTGCTGTAATCTGCAAGTGTACCAAGTGTATTTCCACGGAAATAAAGAACGTTTTGAATTTGTGCAAATTGGACTTATTTCTACTAGCCCACAAAGTCACAGTACTTTCTGCATTAGAGAAGAGTTTCAAACATCTGATTAGGCATAATACTCATGCAAATCTGAACATATTGTGTAAATTTCCAAGAATTAGTAAAATACACAAATCTAAAACGTATGTAATCAACTTAGTCTTACTTGTTATTTACGCAATAAATTATTTATTCAATGACTTCCTTGACTCATTAATTATGCACAAGCATATTTTGATTTCTACTTTTTGTTAATGGGGATAATCATCACACATGTTTACATTTGTGGTATGTATATATAGGCATGGAAGAAACTAATAAGTATCTGAAAATTTAAATCAACAACAACAAATATTACGGAAATGGTTAAAAAATATTTTTATTTCACATACATTGTCAATTTTAAGGATACCTAAAAGTTTTGTGCAGTATAGTTTACTAATTACATAAAGTTGTTCAGAATGAAGAGAACGTCAAAGGCCATTTCGAGGAAATTCGAGATAATCTTTTATTTGTTCAGCAAATATCTTAAAGTGAGGGTACTTTAATAAAAGTGCTACAAGAATTTTTAAGAAAATCAGAATGAACCCAAAGTTTTCCTTCTAAGTGTGTTTGCTGTGGGAGGCAATTAAATTTAAGATGTTCGTCCCGAAAGTAAGTTCTGTTTGGTAATAAAATTAAATTGTGCACAGATTCAGAAAGGTTATATATTGCACATAATTCTACATCCTTAATCTACTTTTCCACATAATTGCCGAAATTTTGCAGGCATTTTTCATAGCGAGGCACAAGTTTTTGTACACCTTCTTCATAGAAGTTTGCCGCCTCTGTCTTCAACCAGTTGGAAACATTTTCTTTCAGCTCTTCGTCATTGTTGAAGTGTTGACCGATAAGGAAAGATTTGAGATGCAAAAGCAGATGAAAGTCGTTAGGAGCGAGGTCAGGGCTGTACGGGTTTGGTCAAACACGTCCCAGCCAAATCCCTGTAGGAAGTTTTTCGTCATAGTTGCAGTGTGTTGTCGTGCGTTGTCATGAAGAAACACAACACCTTTTGACAGCATTCCTTGGCGCTTATTTTGTATTGCGCGGCGCAAACCTAGCATTCAGAAAACGAATCACAGATATGATTTCACGAGCGGCGGGATTTTCAATCAACATCGACATTGTAAACAAGCACAACAAAGCGTACGTGGCTGACAGCGATCTCACAATGGCGCACGTTTCTTGTCTTTGATACAGAGTGTCTATCACGCATGTTCGGCAGTGCGATCACAGCGCTGCAGCTAAGATAAATTGAAACAGAACTTACTTTCTGGACATCCCTGGTATTTTAAAACCCTTTGTGTTTTATTCGAGGGAAATGCTGAAATTAAATTCCGAATTTAGAAATTCCTGGATTGCTATATGCGGATGACTTAAGGGTAGGATCTATAATGGTAGTAGAATTGCAGAAGGTAATAAATGAAATCCAGAAATTATGTGAAGGGTGGGAAATAAACATAAACATAAATAAGCCGAAAGTTATAGTATTCAAGAAGTGGGTTAAATTGAAAGAAGATGAAAAGTATGTACTAAATCGCAAAAGGGTAGAAGTGGTTAATGAATTTGAATACTTAGGAGGGATGTTGAATAACAATGGAAAGTGGGGAGCACATAGTAGAAATCGGTCAGGGTGAGTTACCTGGATAAGTGCTTATTTCCGAGGTTTTCCCTTATCCTGAAAGACGAATGTCGGGCAACTCTGAGATCTATGGTCCCTGGGCTCATTTGAGCATCATTTCACCCATTCCATTCATCGTCCAATATGACTTAACGTTGGAGGACGTAAATTACCCAAAAAAATCATAGTAGAAACACTGAAGCAAAAAGAAGGGCGGCAATGAATGGGATAAGAATATGCAAATATAAGCTAGAAATGACAACCAAGTGGTTAGAAAGAATGTATGAAGCGGTACTGGAGTCTAAAATGTTGTATGCAGTGGAGATCTGGTGGAGGGCGCAGAGGTAAACAAAACGGTGGACCAAAACTATAGAAGGTTTTGTGAAGCTTACCAAGATCAGCACCTAGGGAAGTGGCTTTTGTAGAATTAGGAAAGACAAGAAGAAATGGAATAATAATGGAAAGAATACTAACATTTTGATATAGGTGTTTGGCCAAAGAAGAAGGGGAAACTGTGAAATTATGTATGAGACAGCAAAACAGATTAGTGAACTCAAATAATTGGTGGGCAGAGATAGAAGGAACTATGGGAAAAATAGTAATGGGAGATATATGGAGATTAGAGGAAAGAAATACAAGCGATGTGGGTATATTAGTAAAATACAGAACAGAAGTTATAGAAAGACAGGAAATATGGGGAAGTCTAGAAAATATGAAATCGTTACTATTTTACAAACAAACAAAAAGAAATTGGGGGCGATAAGAATATGTAGATAACTGCAATAGGCAAGAGAGAGAAGGGTTAGCTTGGATGAGAACAGGAACAATATTTCTAAGAGGGATATGAGGTAGGGTAAAGGGAATTTTTGAATTGTGTGGGGGGAACAGAAAGCATAGAACACTAGGTAACAGAATGCGAGGAGGTTGCAATGTGGAGAAAAAAGTTTGGGTAGGAAAAATGGGAGAATGTAAAGAAGAGGATAGTTGCTATAAAAATGTTAACAGGAAAGGAGGAAAAGAAGGTAAGAAGTATTGGCGAGTTCTTGCAGAAATAAAAGAAAAATGGGAGGCATGGACGTTAAGAGCTACCTGACAGAGCAGAAGACCAGGTTGTCATGTAAGCCAAGATAGCAACAAGGTAAAGACAAATGAATATAGCCTAAAGTTTTAAATTGTAAAATTTTGGAATATGCACAACAAATAATTCATTAATTCATAACCAAGATTTCATTTCTAAAACTGCTTTTTTCCTTTGGGGGGGGGAGATGAGATTCGGGGAGACTCCAAAGTAGAATTACTGATGAAACCTCGGTATCAAATTCGTTGCAACGAAATACCACTATCACTGTGTAGTATACACACATTTCTCTAGCCGTTTCTTTTGTTTTTGTGAGTCTTGTATAAACCATTGTTACAAAAGAGTATTTTTATGTCCTCTTCACGTTAACTGAGATAACAGGTCCAGACTAGTTACATTGCACATTCGTTGTAAGTGATGATGATATGTGTATAAGGGTGCTCAACTGCAGTGCTCATCAGCGCCCTTAAAAAAATCATTCATGGCAAAAGCCAGATATAAATTGTTCTAAAACGCAAGTGTAAATGAACATACAAAAAATACATGTACATAACAGAAAAACAAAAATTAAATAAAAAAAATATAAATCCAAACTGCAAAAAATTCTCCTCAGTAAACTCTAAATTCTAAAATCTAACCTAGAAAAGAACCCAAAAACCTTCTCCACTACCTTGTTGTCATGCGTTAGTATTTCTGCATAGCTGGCCGGCAGCTGCAGAGACGTCCTAAGGTGTGCTAGGCAAAAACACTCTAGCAGCGCGTGTCGTACAGATAACGCATCGTTACAAAACGGACAGACTGGAGCAGGCTCCTTTCTAAACAGAAAACTATGCATAAAATGCACAGCCTAATGCGTAACCGAGCCAAAGTCTGCTCCTCTCGGCGAGATGAACGAAAGAAGGTGACCCAATGAATCGGAAGTTCTTTCAAAGATCTAAGTTTAATGCTGCGGAGAGCGGACCCACCTTCCTCCAGCAGGTTTACACAGCTCTCCGGAATACAGTTCTAAAATCTTCCGATGCAAAACATGGTACTCGAACCCTGGGCTTCATTGTAGCCGTCTTAGCTGCTGCATCCGCCATTTCATTCCCCCGCAAGCCTACGTGACCAGGGATCCATGCACCCACTACGCTTCGTTGTAAGTATAGAGGGAATACAGAAGACTGTAGCAATAGCTGAATCGTAACAATTGTTCGCAGAATGAATATTGTCACAGTGTGGCATTGTTGAGCTTTTGCCACAAGCCGGAGCCAGGCAAATGGCCAGGAGAGAGAGAGAGACAGAAAGTCTCTCGAAAGATCTGCGGTATTGTAGAAACAATGGCTGGGGGATATAAATACCCCCAAGGTGCTAGAAGCGGCAGTTGTTTGTTGGTTATTGCGATAGTCGACGATTGAGCTGTACCGCAGTGGCTTCATTCATTTGTTTTCGTGCAGCAAAACACCGAGTAAGCCCTGAAAACAGCTGACTGTCAATTTCACGTCTTTTTACTACAGCAAAAGTTGGTTTAGATTTCTGCAAACCAGATTTCCGAAACTACGTAACGCTCGCAGTCACAAAATGAAAATCGGCAATAGTGTTTAGAGAAATGTTGTAACGTTTCCTAATTTACAATCATTGTTTCAATAATAAAGATGCATTAATCCAGATTCATGAAGAGGAACTGAATCTGCAGTTCCTGATACAACTACTTACAAGGACAATACTGAAAATAAGACCTGAAGCTTTCCTGGTGACGAATATGTTCGAGATATGTTCAGGATATTTTAACCACAAATTCATAACTGGATATAACACAATAATCAACAAAAACAAAACACTACGAGTACTCCCATCACTGAAAAAAAGACTGTTTTCAGTAAATTAAATGCCAGGTCAGCAGATGGCGTGAGTATAGAAAATTAATTGTGTCAAAGAAACGTAACTTGGTTATCAAGCTGTATTGATCTTTGCTTCTTAAACCGATGGATTTCCATTTTAACGCCAGTTTCCAGGTGGAGCTGAACTGAAATCCAGCATCACGATTAAGCGTGCTCCTTTCAGAGGAAATGGCTAAGGCCTCCTTAATTCTCCACTCCCAGTAACTGTTGCATTTTGCCAAGATGGTCGTCTCCTGAAAATTGGCTTTATGGTCGCTATCAAAACAATGCTCTGCCAGCCCATAATTTTCAGGTTGCATTAAACGAATGCTCCGTTCATGTTTGATTATTATGGTAGTGATGGTCCTTCCGGTTTGTCCTATATACGGTGTCGCACATTCACAGTCAATGCGGTACACTCCCGGAACTTGGAAGTTCAGCTTGTCTTTCACTGGTCTCAACAGATGTTTAATCTTCGGAGGTGGCTTGTGGCTGGTGCTGATGTTGAATTTGGCGAAAATTCTGCTGATTCTGCCAGATAGATTGCCGGTACACGGGAGGCTTCAACGTCATTAGTAGACGTTTTGACGGAAAGTGAGTCTCAGGTGCTGTAATCCTTGTTTTAAGTAGCTGGGATCAGAGGTAGACAAAGCTCTGTGTACCTGTGAACTGAGAGCTCCCAGTCGTTGAGACTTATACCGAAATTAAGGGATGCAATGAATAATGAATCGTAATGGATTACAAAGGTATATTGTATATTTGTTACAACACGAGTCGTTGAGTCGTTTAACAAAAGACACAGGAGAAAGAGGGTTCTTAGCAGGGATACTAAGTGCATAACACTTGAATCCGTTTGAAAAGGCATTGTTCGGACCCTTAATAATGGCATGACCGATAACTAAAAATCACGGTGGACAAAATAGTCACAAAAGGAATTTTGGTGTGAATAAAGATACACTTTGAGAGGTGAAAGTGACACACACAAACACACACACACACACACATACGCACACAGCTGCAGTGCCCCAGTGAGGACAGGTAGAATGGAGCTGGCGGTCCAGTAAGAACGATATTTACTTCTGTCTTGGGCGGAGGCAGACCAGAAGCGATTAGAGAAGATATCTGACGGTCCCTACGTGAATAACGAATTACGTGTTATCGAGTAATAAGTGTTCTACATACGATCACTCTAAACAGTGATATATCGGTAACCCTTGGTCGGCAACTTGGAGTTTGATGTGATGATAAAAAGAAGTAATCATTAAACCAGTCTGAAACGTGCATTCCAGTGTCATTAGAACCAACCTTACATCCATACATATCCACGTATACCCTTTGACGGAACTCTTTGCTCTACCCCGAGGATTGGGCACTCTGCTTGAGTTTGATGTGATGATAAATAGAAGCAATCATTAAACCAGTCTGAATCTTGTATTCCAGTGTCATTAGAATCATCCTTACTTCCATACATATCCACGTATACACTTTGGCGGATCTCTGTGCTCTGCCCTGAGGATTGGCCACACTGCTTGAGTTTGATGTGATGATAAAAAGAATCAGTCAATAATCCAGTCTGAAACTTGCATTCCAGTGTCATTAGAACCATCCTTACTCCCATACATATCCACGTACACCCTTTGACGTAACTCTTTGCTCTACCGTGAGGATAAGCCATACTTCTTCAAAATTTACAACGTTCTGTCACAATGTACTTTCTCAGTCCGCGTAGGTAGTAGTCTCTCTTCTAACAAACCTATAACTTTAGGCGTCCCTCAAGGATTTATCCTGGGACCACTTCTATTCAACTTGTTCACCTCTGATATTCCTGCAACGCCTACAGCTCAAATTACTATGTATGGGGATGATACAGCAATCGTCGCAACAAATCGCAATATCTACACCACCAGAAATCATCTTCAAGAGGCCTTAAACTTAAGTACAATTTGGCTTGAAAGCTGGCGTATTTCGCTCAACCAGCAGAACTGTGAAGTAATGATCTTTACACTATGCTGACCGAACTTTCCTCCACCAGTAACACTCCTAGTGAAACCTATACCCTGGTAAACTGAGACTGAAACAGTTAAATACCTCGGGTTACTTATGGATCGACGACTCACATGGAAGCAACACATAAGTAACAAACTCAAACTAGCTCGAGCAAAATTGGCTAAGCTCTACCCTCTTCTCAACAAAAGATCTTCACTCAAATTAAAAACTGCACACTACTCTACACGACCTTATTAAGACCACTCCTACTATATGCCTGCCCAGTCTGGGGAGGGACCAGTCCTTCCGAAATCAAACGTATCCAGACATTCCAAAACAAAATATTATGTATCTCAACAGATGCACCATGGTTTGTCAGAAATAGACAACTACATAGAGAAACTTGAATCAGCACCATTCAACAGTCACTTTCTTCACAAGACGAAAAGTTCTACAGCAACCTAAAACATGTCTCAGGGGACATTCTCTATTCCCTTGGCAGAAAATCCAGCTTCCCATCCCGCAACAGGGGTTGTCTACCACTGGATCAGATCTCACAACAATATTTTCTGTAATACTTAAAACAATAATGTATCTATTTATGAGGGTCCAATTGGGCTTTCCTCATTTCATTGTTAATGTATGTAAATAATGTCTATGATCAAGTGTGAGTGAGTGTGTGCTGTTTAAGGGCCCGTCGACAACAAGGTCATTTGGGCCTCTATGATCAATGTTCTGTGGAAAACGTATGCGCTGATCGATCAATAAATGAGTTAAAAAGATTTACAAGGTAAGAATAAGCTGCATTAAACTAGCGACCAATGCGTGCAGCAACCTTTTCCAGTGTGTAAGTAATTGATGTGAAAAGAAACGTGCTTCGAGACTTCTGATATAACTATGAGCGTTCAGATAGAGATCGGTGTGTGTAGGCTTGCGATATACAGCACACCCTAGTGTACCGTTGCTGTTTTTTGAAACAAGAATGTCCAGGAATGGAAGAGTTCCATCCTTCTCCACTTCCATGGTAAACTGTATTTGAGGTCGAAGGCCTAACCAACATGGCGAAGAAACTCACACTGGAGCAATAATTTATGACTTCAAAAGAAATCGGTTTTAGCTTGGTGACGAATTTAGTAAAGGGCACCAAAGAACTGCTGAGCAGAAGTTTGGGGAGTGCTTGAAGAAGACCGGCAGATATCTTATGAATTTATTCGGACGACATTGAACATTGGTATGATCAAACACAAAACATTTTACATCATAGACCTGCGAAAATTTTGCTGACAACGGTTTCCCTATTGTCACTTCGTGGGGCTGAAATTTAAAACACTCTTTATTGCAGTAAACAGGCGCTTTGTACAACCCTGGCAGCAGCAAATTTGACAAACATTCACTTTATTCCCGAGCAGCAAGTAAATGAAAAGGCGATTAGATATCAACGTTTTGGTAGTGTGCATCTCTCCCATCATCAAGATATTTATAAAATGTCATAACCACAAATGAAATACTGGATATAACACAAATATAAACAAAGTCAAAACACTATCAAAATTCGCATTACTGAACAAAAGACTGTTTTCAGTAAATTTAATGCCAGGTCAGGGGACGGCGTGAGTATAAAAAATTAATTGTGTCAAAGAAACGTAACTACTTAACTCGATTATCAAGCTGTATTGATCTTTGCTTCTTAATTCGATGGATTTCCATTTTAAGGCCGGTTTCCAAGAGGAGCTGAACTGAAATTCAGCATCAAGATTAAGCGTGCTCCTTTCAGAGGAAATCGCCAAAGGCTCCTAAATTCTCCGCTCCCAGTAACTGTTTCATTTTGCCAAGATGGACGTCTCCTGAAAATTGGCTCTATGGTCGTTATCAAAACAATGCTCTGTTAGCCCAGACTCCTCAGGTTGCATTAAACGAATGCCCCGTTCATGTTCGATTATTCTAGTTGCGATGGTCCTTCCGGTTTGCCCTATATATGCTGTACCACATTCACATGGAATGCGGTACACTCCCGGAACTTAGAAGTCCAGTTTGTCTTTCAATGACCAACATTGACAAACAACAGCCTTCAAGGCCATCTCGGGTCTGTGCTGCACATAAACAAACGAAAGAAACTATTGCGGCACTGTTCAAATGTTCGCAAAACTGCACAGAACCACTTAACTAACAAATGACTCCTTTCGACAGTTTGCCGCCATTTATACAGCCCAGTCAATGTTCAGTAGATTTCTCGATAACAATCGCGACGGCAGTGGGAAATTCCAGACTTTTCTGTCCCTTTCTCTATCCTCGCAAGCGACCAGCTCGCCCGCCACTATCTCTTTCCTGCCAACTCGTGCCGGCACTGGCTTGTCGCAGCTCCAATCAAGAATGCGACTGGTGACACTATAAACTGACTTGTCATCAAAATCATCGCATTGAATGGTGCAAAAAAGCTCTGTAAAGTCTCCAAGACGCCACTTCATATTTGGTTTTAAATGTTGTAACTCGATATATGAACAGAAATATCAGTCAGCTCAATGGCTCTTTGGAACTGAACTTAGGACTACAATGTCCAACGAGTTCGCAGCGCTGGTAAGAAAATAGTTGCTAGTGTGTTAGTTTTCTAAACTACGTCATATTGCCACTATACCACTAGAGTAGCTGCAAAATAAGAATGAACATGGGCTGAGCCAATACGATTATCCAACTGTCTTGGTGTTGCCAGTACCACGGCAAGTGGGCGACAGAGATGGAAGATATATCTGTCTTTGTCTCACCGAATCCACCAAGCATCATACAGATGCTGAGATGTACAGTCATACAGATGCTGACAGGGAACTTCGCTTAATATTTCAGCATGTGTGTTAGAACATATACAATGATTATCACATAATCTTAACCTTGCAACCTTGAACTGGAGAACAGTTTGCTTACGTAGCTATCACTCATATGCACACAAAACAAAATGATTCAAATTAGATGCGTTCTACGAAATAAAATGTTTGCTACAGTGAAACAAAATAGTGACATTTCAATGATTTATGAAGGTAGTTTCTATTTTAATAATGCCATATTTGTATACTGTCTGTAACGAGCTTTAAACCAAGATTTGTTTCATTAAAATACTTAATAAATACGGAAGATATGAATGTGTATTTATGAAGCCTTTTACACCATGTATCTCATGTACTCATGTTATGCATTGTGCACCTAAAGTTCAGTCTTGCAGCAAAAATATCGCTTCTTTCAAGCGGAAATTTGCAACCATCATTGGTTCTCCTATACTTGAACCCAATATATTTTAGAATATTATGCATAGTAGATACAGAATCCGTATATTCTATTTTCCCCCTCATTAAATTGGCCAGCGTTTTGGCAGTTGGATATTCACCCTTGTCATATAAATCATAAATTGTTCTACGTGAAACACACTTCTGAAAATTGTCTAAATTGGTAGCACTTTTTTTAGCTGCCTGATGTTTCCCTGGAGATCTAAATATGAAAACATCTCCTAATTTGGTAAACTGTTTGCCTTCTTTAACAATGTTCGTCACAGAATGAGCACTCACGTGACAAGCTTCTAAAATAATTCTCGACTCTGAGCGAAATTTGTACTTTCGAAAGTGTCCTTAATTGACATGTTTGAAAAAGGAAGGAATATACATTAACAAAAATATCTGCAATCTATTTATATCAAATCTTATGAGTTGTTTCGCAGTTACTACTAGACCCACAAGTACTGGGATTGCTGAGTGGTGTACAAGCATTTACTAACTTTAAAAATCACGTGTGCACTCTTAAAAGATCAACAATTTACTGGATGTAAGGTAAAAAGTGGAACTGTGGTATAGCACGTCTGTGCTTTTCTTCACTAACAGTTAATGATTCTTTTGTTTCTAGTCAGGCGCCTTATCTTTCCATATCTCCGAAACCAGATGTGCTACAAACATGGGGTTTGGACAGTAATCCTCAGAAAAAATTGCTCTGTAACATGATGAAAACAAAATAATTCTTTAATTAGTATCTTTAGATCACGCAAAGAAACTAATCGCATGCTTGGGCAAAGTGAGCCAGCATGCGTGCTTAACTGTACAACGTTGCAAGCACCGCATTGGCTAGTAGCGATAGAACAGCCACGCCTAGCCCCGCCTTTTTGTCATTCCTATTTTGTAGCTACCTTAGAAGATAGATATACAGTAAAACCTACCTAAAACGGATTGCTCATATGATACATTTCGGAACGGAGCTATTTCCCATATAAAATTACACTTTAAGCGGAAAACTGCCTTAAGTGGAAAAGTGAGTATTTTTCGGTACTCCGTTGCTCAAATAATCTGATTAAAACAGATTACTTTACGTGTAATTTGTTACCAGGTACTTATTTTAAAAAGTGCAATAATTTTGAGGGTGACTGTACTTCCACTGGAGGTCCATGAACCATAAGGTCATAAACTGTAATCCTTCGAGGAAAATCGAAAACAAATCATTATCTCTCTCAACTCTCTTCCAACACACGTGGTAAAGATACAACTGTTTCGTAGTGTGTTCATTCCCCACTTTGTTGTTACAAGTTATCAAGTACGAGAGGAAAAATCTGTGAACTTTGGTGATTTTTAAACACACAGTCTTGTAGCAGATATTTTGTTGTTTGTGAGAAATAGGTGGAGGAATTGTAATGTTTAATGAAATGAATAAAATGTAAAGTAGGTGATGGTATAACCATGACAACCTGATATGAGAGGATGTTGATATATGTCTAAAAGATCCTTCTTTTGCTTAAGAATGTCGTAGGAGAAAGACGTACATTTGTGTCCCTCCGAGGTTGTGCAGAATTAGGAGGCGTGTCCGCAAATAAGGTCTCCAATTTTATTTAATATAGAAAACATGTTTATTGTCAATGAATGTTACATTGATGGAAAGTCGGAACTTACAGCTATTTTTCAACGTAATCACCATTGCGATAGATGCACTTTTGCATGCGCTGTTGAAGTTTATGTATACCCTTGGCATAGCACTCTCCCGCCAAGTTGCGCAGGTAGCGCTCAACCTCGTTTTTCAAATCATCGTCGGTCTGGAAATGTACTCCACCCAGATGTGACTTCAACTCAGGAAACAGATGCTAATCATTAGGTGCTAAGTCTGGACTGTAGTGGGGATGTGTGAGAATGTCCCATCCGAACTGGGCCAGGACATCGGCCGTTGCATGTACAGTATGAGGATGAGCGTTGTCGTGATGAACAATCACTCCCTTCGTCAACATTCCCCTCCTTCGATATTGAATGGCAAATCACAAGTTTTTTTTTAAAATCTCACAGTAGCTAGCGACGCTTATTGTTGTGCCGGTAGGCATAAACTCGTACAGCAATACACCGTTTCTGTCCCAGAACACACTGGTCAACACTTTGCCGGCAGAAAATGTCTGTTTGAACTTTGGGGACCTTCCTCGCACGCACCTTGCGATAATGCAAATGTGTAACAGTAGTTTTGGGTTATAAAAATATATGTAATTGTGTGATTGGCCGAAATAAAATGTAATGTGTAGTGTTTAACGCCCGCTTTTACTACATATGGCACCGCAGGCGATGACACTAATGATACTTGAGATGAAGATGGAGCACCGGTGGAATGAGATGGCGGGGGAAACCGGAGATCCCGGAGGAAACCCACCCCAGCGCCGTTTTGTCCACCACAAATCTCACTTTGCGGTCGCTTGGGAACGAACTTGGGCCACCTTGGTGAGAGCCAAGCGGTCTATCCACTGAGCCACGGCGCGGCCTCCAAATATACATTTATATTTAAATTTGTATTGCAATTTAAAAGTGTTTCGGGAGCATTAAATATTCATGCTTGAAAGATAAACGAATTATTTGTACATTCTTGAGCAATAGTAATACTAACTTTCTCAGCCCCATTACCACGACCATCGCTCCAGAATTACTGAGGCGCTTACCGAACCAGAGTTGCAGGTGAAAGTTCTAGATCATAACCAAAGGTGAGAAATTCAATGCATCCAACTTCATCCATGAAACTGCTTCAATTTGTATAGACAGAAATTCTGTAAACTGAATTTTAAACTTTAGAAATTCAGGTTATTAAGGTTATTGAAGAACAGGAAAAAATAAACGTCCAGCCAAAGAATTAATTATCTGTGTTTTTTAAAATTGGGAAAACTCAAGAGCACGGCAAGGCCTTGAAAAACTCATGAAAAACGCCCTTATGGAAAACTAATTTTATATAATGACCACGCATTTTCAATAACAAGTAAGTACCTGGACGTACAAAGTTCAGTATAACGGATTATCCATCATACAAGATCTAGATTCTTTTGTTTCCAAAAATGAAGTATAAAGTGCATGGAATTACGTTAAAGAAGAACGTGTGGTGTTTAACGTCCGCTTTTACTACATCCGGTACCACAGCCGGCGATATTGATGATACATGAAGTGAAGATGGAGCACCGATTGACTGAAATGGCGTGGGAAACCGGAGATTCCAGAAAAAATCCGCAATAACGCCGTGTTGTCGGCCACAATTCTCGCATGCGGTGGTCTGCTATAGAACACGGGCCGCCTTGGTACAAAGAAGTGGTTTCACCAAATGAAAAATATACTGGTGTAAAAATGAGTCATTTGGAACTCAAAATCATATAGATATTTAAAGAATAATCGGTGATTAATGCTTTAACAATTTTCAGTAACGTCCAGTGAGAATATCGACAGAAAGAAAGCTAAAGCGTGTCTTAATGTTCAAGATTTACTTTGTTTCGTGCCTCAAGAGTGACTTGCTATACCATGCGAGGATTGTCTGAAATGTTTCCGACCTCAACATGAAGATGAGAGCACGCGTAAATAAAAGCTAGTCAATTTCGATGTTCATCTGTTGATAGTTACTCACCAAAGATTCAGCTATTTGAGTTTCATTCATCGTCCGATATGACCTAACTTTGGAGGTTTTCCCTTAATTAATATCTGACAAGTCTAACCTCTATGAACCCTGTACTCATTTGAACAACATTTCATTCATCGTCCGATATGACTAAACTTTGGATGTTTTCTCTTAATGAATGTCTGGCAACTCTAAGCTCTGTGGATCCTGTACACATTTGAACATCATTTCATTCATCGTCCGATATGACTAAACTTTGGATGTTTTCCCTTAATGAATGTATGGCAACTCTAAGTTCTGTAGACCCTGTACTCATTTGAACATCATTTCATTCATAGTCCGATATGACTTTGGAGGTTTTCACTTATCCTGAAAGATGAATGTCGGGCAACTCTAAGCTCTGTGTACCCTATACTCAATTGAACATCATTTCATTCATAGTCCGATATGACTTTGGAGGTTTTCCCTTAACCTGAAAGATGAATGTCTGGCAACTCTAAGCTCTGTGTACCCTGTAATCATTTGAACATCATTTCATTCATCGTCCGATATGACTTTGGAGGTTTTCCCTAATCCTGAAAGATGAATTTCTGGCAACTCGAAGCTCTGTGTACCCTGTACTCATTTGAACCTCATTTCATTCATCGTCCGATATGACTTTGGAGGTTTTCCCTTATCCTGAAAGATGAATGTCTGGCAACTCTAAGCTCTGTGGACCCTGTACTCATATCAACATCATTTCATTCATCGTCCGATATGACTTTGGAGGTTTTCCCTTATCCTGAAAGATGAATGTCTGGCAACTCTAAGCTCTGTAGAACCTGTACTCATTTCAACACCATTTCATTCATCGTCCGATATGGCTTTGGGGGTTTTCCCTTATCCTGAAATATGAATGTCTGGCAACTCTAAGCTCTGTGGACCCTGTACTCATTTCAACATCATTTCATTCATCGTCCGATATGACTTAACTTTGGACGTTTTCACATAAATGGCAAGTCATGTTTAAGATAATTACAAAAGTCTTGAGATTCCTATTTCCAACATAACGCAATGTTTATGCATCTTGTTGCTCACTGTTGACACTGAGAAACTTCCTCCTTGGAGGTATAAGAAACAGGAAAACGTCTTTGGGGTAAAACAATTCTTAGAAGAGATGTTCAAAACTGTATATAAAATGAAACAAGTGCCATCTGCTTAACCTTATGCCATCTGTTTACGTTATTGAATTGTGAAGGGGTATCATGCCGTTGTGATCAAAAGATTTCAAATTAATATCCAGTGACACATACTTTAATGCAGAAGGCTGTTAAAGGTTTTGTCTGTTTATTATTTAAAATAGGAAACGTTGAATAGGATAATTATTAATCTGTTATGAATTTAGAATTTCCAATGTAGCGCAATGTATATATGTTATCTTTTGCATTTTCTTACTTTATATTTGTTATTCTTTTTTAATATGTTAGGGAAAAGCAGGTGGTGCCATCTACACCTTAAGTTCTTGAAATAGTTCACATTGGTGATTACAGATTGCACTTGTACTTGAGTGGTATTTGGCGGCTATATGGTTTAAAATGGGCAATAATCTGACTACCCACAACACGCATTGCAGTAATTTAAACTACTTGAATGGTAATCTGATTATCGACAAATAGTTCCCGTAATAATTATTGAGCTCAGGGAAATGTCATTACATGCAATCACTTATTGTACAATAAAAAGAAAAGAAAACCTGCACGATATTCCTTTGAGCAATCAGCGGAAAAGCGCCCCGTAACAGGGTCTCTGTGTTTCTCTTTCTCCCCTCTATATACTTACAACAGCAATACTCCAGTTCTTCTAGTCTCCGTACAGCCGCTCTAACCATTGAGCTACTATTGTCAACGTGCCGAAAAGACATTACATTCTCCAACTGACTCGTGCTTTTCCCGGTAAACCACTAGGAGTTCTCATAAACACACGAGACAACTACCTTAATGGTGACTTACTATGCTGTAAGTACTTTAAGACCCGGGATTTATAGTTAACCAACATTAGGTCAATGACACCTGGTAATTAAGTGCAGGTAATGCGACTTAAACACTTTTCAAGAAAATCCTCCAACAACAAACTTCTCTTTACATCGAAATTGTTTCATTTTCTTCCTTCTGAATGCCTGGTCAAGTACGTTTTTGTTGATGTGGAAAAGTTCTGAGATATTATTTGTTGTTTTCCCGAATATTTAAATAATTTTACTTCTCTCAGATGGAAAGTCTCTATTCATGCAAAGGGGCAACCGGCTACCCTCCTCCACAAAAAACTGTTTTTATCTGCTGACAAAGTGGTGGTGACTGTTTTCTGGGATAGTCATGCAGTTATTTTAATAAATTATCATGAAAAAGGAAAAGCCATTACATGAGCATACTACGCATCATTACTTAACAAGTTGAAGGCAGAACTTGCGGGCAGACGGCCACATTTGCAGAGAAAGTAAATCCTGTTTCACCTAGACAAGGCACCGTCTCACATCTCAGCGGTTGCAATGGGCAGAATCCTCGAGTTACGGTTTGAACTGCTTGACTCACCAGATCTAGCGCCAAGTGACTTCATTTTGTTCCCTCGTCGAAAATTTTACTCGAGGGACAGTTTATTTTCTCAAATGAAGAGACAATCACTTTCGTGAGCAATTATTTTGCAGAAAAAAACGCCGAGTACTAGTTTGACGGGTTACAGAGATGGGAACATCGCTGGGAGAAGTGTGTAGAGTTACAAGGAGACCATGTTAAAAAACGCCGAGTACTATTTGGATGGATTACAGAGATCGGAGTATCGCTGGGAGAAGTGTGTAGAGTTACAAGGAGAACATTTTGAAAAACGCCGAGTACATTTTGAACGGGTTACAGAGATGGGAGCATCGCTGGGAGAGGTGTGTAGAGTTACAAGGAGACTATGTTTAAAAACGCTGAGTACTATTTGTACGGGTGACAGAGATGGGAGTATCGCTGGGAGAAGTGTGTAGAGTTACAAGGAGACCATGTTGATAAACGCCGAGTACTATTTGGATGGGTTACAGAGATGGGAGTATCGCTGGGAGAAGTGTGTAGAGTTACAAGGAGACCATGTTGAAAAACGAGTACTATTTGAAAGTGTTACAGAGATGGGAGTATCGCTGGGAGAAGTGTGTAAAGTTACAAGGAGACCATGTTGAAAAACGCCGAGTTCTATTTGGACGGTTTGCAGAGATGGGACTATCGCTGGGAGAAGTGTGTAGAGTTACAAGGAGACCATGTTGAAAAACGCCGAGTACTATTTGGACGGGTTACAGAGATGGGAGTATCCCTGGGAGAAGTGTGTAGAGCTACAAGGAGACCATGTTGAAAAACGACGAGTACTATTTGGACGGTTTGCAGAGATGGGAGTATCGCTGGGAGAAGTGTGTAGAGTTACAAGGAGACCATGTTGAAAAACGCCGAGTACTATTTGGACGGGTTACAGAGATGGGAGTATCCCTGGGAGAAGTGTGTAGAGCTACAAGGAGACCATGTTGAAAAACGACGAGTACTATTTGAAAGCGTTACAGAGATGGGAGTATCGCTGGGAGAAGTGTGTAGAGTTACAAGGAGAGCATGTTGAAAACGCCGAGTACTATTTGGACGGGTAACAGATATGGGAGTATTTCTGGGAGAAGTGTGTGGAGTTACAAGGAGACTATGTTGAAAAACGACGAGTACTATTTGGACGTGTTACAGAGATGGGAGCATCGCTGGGAGAAGTGTGTAGAGTTACAAGGAGACCATGTTGAAAAACGCCGAGTACTATTTGGACGGATTACAGAGATGGGAGTATCGCTTGGAGAAGTGTGTAGAGTTACAAGGAGACCATTTTGAAAAACGCCGAGTACAATTTGGACGGGTTACAGAGATGGGAGCATCGCTGGGAGAAGTGTGTAGAGTTAAAAAGAGACTATGTTTAAAAACGCCGAGTACTATTTGTACGTGTGACGGAGATGGGAGTATCGTGTGGAGAAGTGTGTAGAGTTACAAGGAGACCATGTTGATAAACGGCGAGTACTATTTGGACGGGTTACAGAGATGGGAGTATCGCTGGGGGAAGTGTGTAGTGTTACAAGGAGACCATGTTGAAAAACGACGAGTACTATTTGGACGGGTTACAGATATGGGAGTATCCCTGGGAGAAGTGTGTAGAGCTACAAGGAGACCATGTTGAAAAACGACGAGTACTATTTGAAAGCGTTACAGAGATGGGAGTATCGCTGGGAGAAGTGTGTAGAGTTACAAGGAGAGCATGTTGAAAACGCCAAGTACTATTTGGACGGGTAACAGAGATGGGAGTATTTCTGGGAGAAGTGTGTGGAGTTACAAGGAGACTATGTTGAAAAACGGCGAGTACTATTTGGACGTGTTACAGAGATGGGAGCATCGCTGGGAGAAGTGTGTAGTGTTACAAGGAGACCATGTTGAAAAACGCCGAGTACTATTTGGACGGATTACAGAGATGGGAGTATCGCTTGGAGAAGTGTGTAGAGTTACAAGGAGACCATTTTGAAAAACGCCGAGTACAATTTGGACGGGTTACAGAGATGGGAGCATCGCTGGGAGAAGTGTGTAGAGTTACAAAGAGACTATGTTTAAAAACGCCGAGTACTATTTGTACGTGTGACGGAGATGGGAGTATCGTGTGGAGAAGTGTGTAGAGTTACAAGGAGACCATGTTGATAAACGGCGAGTACTATTTGGACGGGTTACAGAGATGGGAGTATCGCTGGGAGAAGTGTGTAGTGTTACAAGGAGACCATGTTGAAAAACGACGAGTACTATTTGGACGGGTTACAGATATGGGAGCATCGCTGGGAGAAGTGTGTAAAGTTACAAGGAGACTATGTTGAAAAACGCCGAGTACTATTTGGACGGGTTACAGAGATGGTAGTATCGCTGGGAGAAGTGTGTAGAGTTACAAGGAGACTATGTTGAAAAACCCCGAGTACTATTTGGACGGGTTACAGAGACGGGAACATCGCTGAGAGAAGTGTGTTGAGTTACAAGGAGACAATGATGAAAAACGCCGAGTACTATTTGGACGGGTTACAGAGACGGGAACATCGCTGGGAAAAGTGTGCGGAGTTACAAGGAGACTATGTCGAAAAATAAAAAACCTCTGAAAGAATGTCTTATACCATTATTAGGTCGTAAATTTTTCAGACCAACCTCGTAATTTATTGTGTGGTACACAAACTTTGTAGTTTCGTCTGCTTCACTTTAAGGTATAAAACTTTTGTGGAAGTACCATTTTGTTACAGATAACTGTCTCTAAATGCTATACTGCTTAAAGGTAATGCAGAGAAACAATTGAATATCGGCAAGACATTACAGAAATGACTTTCCTTTAAGGTTTACACTTATACAAAATTGGATAAGATGCCCCGTGATTGAACTGGACCAAACAAACTTATTTCACAAAATTCAAGGAATACTTTTCTATGTCACGTATGTGGTTTAAATATATGGCATTTTTTATTTTATATCGTTATAGCCATTGGAGCAAATTAAAATTTTTTTACGTAAAAAGAATTGTGAAGACACCTTTACTGGTAATCTTTGTGACATATTTGAGCAAGATATTAAAGTTTGAGATCTATACAACCTATTTTCAGGGGCATACACAAAATAAGATATCTGTAATAATATTACCTTCTATGTTAAGGGCCTCAAAACACGCATTTATTTGCAATTACTCATCGCATAGGATTTCCTAAGCACTAAAGCCAAGACGGAAGGACCTAACGTTGAACAATCCGCTTTATAGTTACATAGTAGGCTTTGTATGCCCGCCTCAGCAGCGTAGAGGGTAGCGTGACTGCGTCCCATTCAAGAGCCTCCGAGTTTCAAACTCTGTCAGGGTTATTTATCTAGATAAGGATTTTCCGGGGTTTTCCCTTAACCTGAAAGACGAATGTCTGCTATCTCTAAGCAATATGTAGCCTGGACTCATTGGAACATCATTTCATTCATCGTCCGATATGACTTAACTTTGAACGTCTTCCCTTATCCTGAAATACGAATTTCAAATAACTCTAAGCTCTATGTACCCTGTACTCATTTGAACATTATTTCATTCATCGTCCGATATGACTTAACGTTGGAGGTTATCCCTTATCTTGAAATATGAATGTCACGTATCAATAAGCTCTATGTATCCTGCACTCCTTTGAACATCATTTTATTCATCGTCCGAAATGAGTTAACGTTGGAGGATTTCCCTTATCCTGAAAGATGAAAGTTCAGTAACTCTAAGCTCTATGTTCCCTGGACTCATTTGAACATCATTTCATTCATCGTCCGATATGATTTAACGTTGGAGGTTTTCCCTTAACCTGAAAGATGAATGTCTGGTAACACTAAGCTCTATGGACCCTGGACTCATTTGAACATCATTTCATTAATCTTTCGATATGACTTAACTTTGGAGTTTTTGCCCATATCCTTAAAGGCGAATGTACGGTAACTCTAAGCTCTAGAGATCCTGGACTCAATTGAACTCATTCATCGTCCGATATGACTTAACGTTGGACGTTTCGCATTATCCTGAAAGAAGAATGTGCAGTAACTCTAACCTCTATGTATCCTGTACTCATTTGAACATGCTTTCATTCATCGTTCGACATGACTTGACTTTGGAGGCTTTCCCTTATCCTTAAAGCCTAATGTCGGGTAATACTAAGCTCTATGGGCTCTGAACTCATTTGAACATTATGTCATTCATCATCCGAGTCGTTATCGAGTTTTTGCGACACAAACAAACGTCAATTCATTTCCATACATTAGAAGATTATTATTATTACTTTTTTGTTGATGTTATGGAGATATGCTATTAAGTACAAGTCGATGTATATTTGTAATGGACGAATGTTAGTACCATGGCAGAGAGTTTCTGTGTTTGATCTAAAAGGCAGATTGTAGGTTATTTTCAAGGTACGATTTTGGAGTACTTGTACTGGAGAAATGGGTCAGAGCTATCAACGGATGAATCTCAAGAAATAAGAGTGTACCAACATTCACAAAATGAAACTTACTTTGAAGGGACACACACGATGTAATAGGCAACGGCAGACTTGCTTTATAACAGTAGTAGACTGTCTTTCAAATATTACGGAAGCATAATATGCATTAGTGACTTCAGTGGACAAGGTTCCTATTTCTATCTATCGATAAAAATTACAAATGATGGTTAAGGTAATTACTAAGGTCCTATGAGTTTCTTTTCTTCAACATAACGCAATGTTTATATATCTTGGAGGGATAGACTCAACATCAAGAATTTAATGTCATGGCCGGGATTTGGACCACGGATCTCCTGATTTCCGTCCGGTCGCTCTTACACATTGAGCAACCAGGGCCAGCTTGCCGTCATGACATTAAATTCTTCAGTTGCCTCATATATTTCCGCAGTAATTCACTAGGGGCTCTCGTATCCGAGATACATTGTTTGTGGCGACTTACTGCTGTGCGCACAAGAGTCCCAGGCTTCATCATTTAACTCCTATTATAGCTAATTGATGGAAACTACTGTCCGGCCGCTGTATCTCCGGCTCTGATATTTAGTGGCTGCAGGAGGTGGAGGGGGAAGGTTACTAGCACCAACATATAATAATGAGTAATTGAAAACATATCGTCAGAATTATCTGTATAATGAGAGTATAGGAATCTATTAGCTTCAAAACATTGAAACACAACTCGTAATTTCATTATCATGCAAGATATTCTTTACAACATCACTCTATTCAAATATTTCGTTCACACCTTTCACGCACACCAACTGCTTCTGTTGGTGATACTGGGAGTCTGTACATCCGGTGTCGTGGTCAGGAAGCTAAAACTGTCTGCTAGCGCCAATCAGCGTTGTCGCTGCTGGGCGTGGCTTGCAAATCCAGTATCGTGTTGCCGCTGCAATTTTGTGTGGACCACGTGTCTTTTAGTTGCTTTTGGAAACCGCGCTGGTGGTTTGTTTAAGTTTTTGTGTGTGCGTGAATTCCGATTTCTAGCGTCTGTAAGTATTATTATTGCTATTGTAGTAATATGGCTACTGGTTCGTCAGAATCCAAGAAAAGAATCGGCTCTTATAAGAGCCAAAGCCGTGAATTTATATTCAGGCTACGTGAGTACTTCGAGAAGGAGCGGGGCAATGGTGGACCTCTACTACTCCTGCAAATTGTAAAACTTTACAAGCCACGTTTCTGCACTCATGAAATAGACAGTATTGCTGCTGCTCACGGTCACATTGTAATCAGGCTCCCTCCCTATCACTGTCATTTCAATGCCATCGAACTGATTTGGGCACAAGTGAAAGGTTATGTTGCAGAACATAACACAACAATCCCTATTACTGATGTTCAGCTATTAGTGCAAAATGGTGTTAAACAAGTGACTCAGGATAACTGGAAAAGTGCCGTGGATCATACTTGGAAACTTTTAAGATAAGCCAGGAAGACGACGGCATAGTGGAAACACGTGTGGAGGAGCTGATAATTTCATTCAGTGAAGATGACGTCAGCAGCGACTCCAGTGATGAAGCCGCGATGAGTGAAGATATGGATATTTACGAGGATTGCGGCGTCTTCCCACTGGACTGAATGTAAGTTGTTTCCTAGCCAATTTCAGTAAACGTAGCTTTTTGTTATTTCTTTTCCAGTAAATGGTATGGTACATTGTCTCCATATGCAACTATTCTGGGATCATGTATATACACATTATCCACGTTCATTTACGAAGTTACGATCTGCAAATGCGTGAAATACTTAAAATACACATGTTCCTCTGCTTGAAATTCCCGCTAAAGAACTGGCAACAGCACACTTCCCCCCCTCGAGAACTGTCAGAGCCGGAGAAAGAACGGCCCGACTGTAATTCTATCTTCACACTAGCCGTATATAGACTAAGGTTTACAGATACAGTCGACATGATAAATTCAAACGCCTATATATAAATAAATGAGTTAATTGGATAATTTAATGGCACGACGTCAATCTGGCCATGAAAGCTCAATGGATAAACGTGACTGGACGGAAACCAAGAGATCCGGGTATCATATCCCGGCCATGGCTTTCAATTTTTCGTATCAACTCTCTCTTTCCAAAACCTCAGTCTATACATCTAGTGTGAAGAAATTATTAACTGCCATCAATTAATTTTATATCTTGTTGCTCACTGTTGACATGGAATAACCTCCTCCTTGGAGGTATAAGAAAATTAAAACGTGCTTGGTGTTAAACATTTTAGACGAGATATTCAAAACTTAATCAAAATAACACAAGTACCATCGGCTTATGCATGATTTGAATAATGAGATTAATGCCGTATGGACCAAAAGATTGAAAATTAATAGCCAATGACACAGACGTTTAATGCGGAAGGCTGGTAAAGGTTTTGTCTGTTTATCGTTAAAGATAGGAAAAGTGAATAACATAATTAATAGTTTGTTATGAATATAAAATTTCCAACGTAACGCAATCTTTATGGGTTACATTTTTCCTTAACTTTACTTTATATTTGTGGATTATTTTACATATACTGGGGGAAATAGGTCCTGCCATCTACACCTTAAATCCATTAAATAGTTCATATCGGTCCTTGCAGATGGCACTTCTAATATAGTGATGTTTGCGCGCTCTGTTGTGAAAAATGGTAACTAATTGGACCTCTACACACAACACGCAATGCAATAATTTACACCGACTGAGTGGTAAGCTGATTATGGACAAATTGTTCCTGTAATATTTATTTATATCAGGTAAATGTAATTACATACAATCACTTATTGTACAATTAAAAAGAAAAGAAAACGTGCACGCTATTCTTTGGAGCAATCAGCGGCCTAAGAGCGTCCAGTAACAGGGTCTGTGTGTCCCTCTTTCTACCTTCTCTATATTTAAACAGCATTCCCCCAGTTTGTGACATTAAAACAAATAATAATTCATTATGATAAAATGATAATTTTCAAATGATAATTTTCACAAAATGCAGTTGCTTACTGTATTTGTATTTTATAATAATTTCTTACAAGAGTGTATGTGTATGTATTGTCTACGAATTTGTAACAGCAATAGACATAGAAATCTCTGTCAGGGTCCATTATCTGGACAAGGTTTTTCCGGGGTGTTCCCTTATCCTGTAAGACGAATGTCTAGAGTCTCAAAGCTCTACGTACCCTGTACTCATTTGTACATCATTTCATTCCTTGTCCAAAATTACTTAAAATCTGGAAGCTTCCTGTTATCCTGAAAGATGAGTGTCTTGTAACTGTAAGCTCTATGTATCCTGTACTCATTTGAACCCCAGTTCATTCCTTGTCGAAGATGACTTAAATCTGGAAGTTTTCTGTTATTCTAAAAGATGATTGTCTTGTAACTGTAAGCTCTATGCATCCTGTATTCATTTGAACATCATTTCATTCTTCGTCCAGAATGACTTAAATCTGGAAATTTTCTGTTATTCTGAAAGATGAATGTCTTGTAACTTTAAGCTCAATGCATCCTGTACTCATTTGAATACCATTTCATTCCTCGTTCAAAATCACTTAAATTTGGAAGTTTTCTGTTATTCTGAAAGATGAGTGTCTTTTAACTGTAATCTCTATGGATCCTGTACTCATTTGGACACCATTTCATTCCTTGTCCAAAATGACTTAAATCTGGAAGTTTTCTGTTATTCTGAATGATGAGTGTCTTGCAGCTCTAACCTCTATGTATACTGTACTCATCTGAATATCATTTCATTCTTCGTCCAAATTGACTTAAACCCTGAAGTTTTCTGTTATTCTGAAAGATGAGTGTCTGGTAACTGTAAGCTCTATGCATCCTGTACTCTTTTGAACCCCAGTTCATTCCTGGTACAAAATGACTTAAATCTGGAAGTTTTCTGTTATTCTGAAAGATGAGTGTCTATGCATCCTGTACTCATTTGAACCTCATTTCATTCCTTATCCAAAATGACTTAAATCTGGAAGCTTTTATGTTATTCTGAAAGTTGAGTGTCTTGTAACTGTAAGCGCTATACATCCTGTACTCATTTGAACTTCATTTCATTCCTTATCCAAAATGACTTAAATTTTAGAGGATTCTGTCACCCGTAAGCTCTATAAAATTGCTTATTAATATCCAATGACACAGACGTTTAATGCGGAAGGCTGGTAAGGGTTTTGTCTGTTTATCCTTAAAGATAGGCAAAGTGAATAAGATAATTAATAAGTTGTTATGTATTTACAAGTTGCAACGTAACGCAATCTTTATGTGTTAATTTGTTTCCTTCACTTACTTTATATTTGTTGATTATTTTACATATATTAGGAAAAACAGGTACTGCCATCTACACCTTAAATCCATTAAATAGTTCATATCGGTCATTGCAGATAGCGCTTATAATACAGTGATGTTTGCGCGTTCTGTTGTGAAAAATGGGCACTAATTGGACCCCCACCGACAACACGCAGTGCAATAATATACACCGCTTGAGTGGTAATCTGTTTATGGAAAATGGTAGCTGTAATATTTATTAATCTCAGGTAAATGTAATTACATACAATCACTTATTGTACAATAAAAAAGAAAAGAAAACGTGCACGATATTGTTTGGAGCAATCAGCGGCCTAGGAGCGTCCAGTTACGGGATCTCTGTGTCTCTCTTCTGCCTTCTATATATTTACAACAGCATTCCCCCAGTTTGAGACATCATAACAAATAATGTAAAGCCGTAACAATGCTATATTCTGTATCATTTATTAAAGAAGGTTAAGTTATATATTTTGTGCCGCGTGTTTTTTTTTTGTGCTGTAGTGTAATTTGACGAGATTCAGCACTTGTCCATATTATTACTTTCAGAATTATGGCAACCCTGATTTTGCTTCATATAGTAGTATGCTGCTTGCACTTAACCGCCGCCACCACCACGCAAAGTCTTGAATAAAATATTTACTTTTCGATTACCACAAGGCGAAATGTGTTGAAATATATAAATGAAATTTTAAACTTTAGGTTATTAAACTTTAATAATTGCAACCCGTCTGTTAATTTAAGTACTTCATCTTCTGGACAGATTACCATCGCTTTATATATAGCTTTATGTATGCATAGATTTGCCTCCGAACATTTCACACAAAGACTTTATTGGAAATACGCGTTTTGAGGTCTTCCGAATGCAGAAATTATTTTTATAAAATGCTTGTAGTGTTTTATTGCAGGAGGGGAGAGCGTCGGTGCCCCAAGATGTAGCGAGGTAACGTGAGCGCCGAGGTTGTAGGGTCACTGTAACTGCAGTCTACTACACGAACTATTTTATTAGTGGAGGGAAGTTTGATTGAGTTAACCCTCGTATGGTATAAGCTCTGGAACAATATATTATATTCCTTGGGTCTATTTTCACCCCAAAGTTTTTCTAAAAACTACGTGGCGTTAAAGTGTAATATATTTCCACAAATATAATAATGACTATTTGTAGACCAAAACTCATCGTTAAATTAAAACTCCATTGGTATCAGCCTTATAAGTTATGTACTAGCTACATTTGAAATATGAAAATATATATCTTTTACTTCTATTTTTACACAACATATTGTCACCCAATTATCGGTAAGCACGACCAACGACAGCTGAGTAAGGGACCAGAGGCATCCGGACCACACCCACCCATTAATCTCAGTCACTAACTGAGGGGATGATTAGGGAAGTGTCACTTTTCGCTGGCCGCCTCTTCCCCCTTGCCCTGTCGTCTGGAACCTTCGCGATGATTCACTGAAAGAGAGACTTCTAGAAAACAGTGATATTCTTATAAAAACTGCTGCAATGAGTGAATTCAGTCAGTTCTTGTTGAGCAGCTGTAAGGAGCGCCCTGCGAGGGGCGGACTGCGTACGTGAATCGGAGGAGTTTACGTAATTGCGAGTGCAATTGGAATGTGCATTACGTAATTCTGTGTAATTGGCAAGTGTTCAACTGTAATTCGGTGGAAATAAAGAACAGTTTTGAGTGGTGCAATCGGCTTTTAACTTCACGAACCCACAAAGTCACACTGCTGTCAGGAAGCGGGACGACAACATCACCATGGACGCGGCACTGGAAAATATTTTGGAGAAGATGAACAAATTAACAGCAAAGGCGGAAACGGCAAATAACAAGCTGGCCGCAAAGCTGGAAGAAATGAAGACGGCTAACGATATCCTCACGGAGAAGATGGAAGAAATGAAGGTTGCGAACGAGGCCCTCGCCTCCATATTTGAGGAACAGTTGGTCGGTGTGAAGGAGGACGCCACGGGGCTCGACAAGCGGATCGGCCAAGTGGACGAGCGCGTCGAAGATCTGGCAAACCGCGTTAACAACCCGGAAGGAAAAGCCGTAGATAGCGTCAAGTCCCTGAGCGCCATGGTGGAGGACGTCGTCGGCAGGAGGTTGAAGCACTTGAATGCTGACGCACCGGGACGCGACACAACATCGGCGAGCGTCAAACCTCCGAAATATGACGGTGCGTCAACGTTTGAGGTCTTCCGCCGCCAATTCGACGCAGTGGCCAAGCACAACAAATGGTCACCAGAGGAGGAGGCCACACAGTTAATAGCCAGCCTCCAGGGACGGGCCGTGGAAGTGCTAAACGCGGTGCAGACAACGGCTGCGCCCAGGGACATCTGGGAGGCCCTGGAGAATCGTTTTGAGAACCACCGCTTAGCCGCAGCGTACCGCAGCCAGCTGAATCCAAGGTCATAGCAGCCAGGGGAGACGCTGCAGGAGTTCGCCCTGGCAGTTGAACATCTAGCTAGCAAGGCCCTAGTCGACCTCCCACAAGATTTCGAATCCGGGAAGCTGCCTACACATTCGTGGACGGGGTACGAGATACGGAGATTCGTCAGCGCCTAATGCTCGGCGATTATAGGACCATCCACGAGGCGTTGAAAGCAGCATTAAGGATGCAGGCGGCCAAGGTAACATCCATCCCGACGTCGAGGACAAGGTGTGTCCGATACACCGGAGACAGAAGACCAGCCGAGGGACGCCCACGAACACCTAGTGGCCTGTGTTGGGGGTGTGGACAGCCCGGACATTTGCAAAGAGACTGCCCACACCAGGAAGAGCAGCCGGAAAACGAGTAAGGGCCGTCGTGGAGAGGGGCACGTCGGCGCCATCACCACCAACCCCTCGAGTGACACTGTGCTCCGTCAGCCGGCGTATGGATGACAGTCTCATCGCGGACGATTGGGTAAGAGAAAAGCCGTGCCGTGTGCTGGTGGACACTGGGGTGGACGGGATCATCATCAGACCTGACGTGGCGAAGGGTTTGCCGACAAGGAAGCCGAGCCGACCATACCAGCTTGTCACGGCATCGAGCGACACCTTGCCTGTGGAGAAGGAGGCCCTGCTGTAGCTGACATTGGGAAGGAGCATCGTACGTCTGTGGGTGTTCGTCGCGAAAGTGGCTGAGGACGTCATACTGGCATTGGATGCCTCAGGAGCCATGAGGCGATGGTCGACGTCGGCAAAAAGTTCCTGCGGCTCAACGGAGAACAGGTTATACTCCGTCAACCAGACGAGCGCCTTGGAATTTGCAGGGTCGTCTTGGACGTAGACGTGGATTTCCCCGCGAAGAACGAGGTGGTGGTGACGGCGCGACTGGAAGGCCAGAGACCCAGGACGTTGATGCTGGACCAGAAGCCTCCTGAGCACGGACTGTGTGTAGCCAGGGCACTGCTGCCGTGCCGAGAGGAGGTGCCAGTGAGACTGCTAAATCCAACGGACACCGATCACGACGTTCAGATCGGGACGGAGTTGGGAACGTGCGAGCCCGTGGTAAGCGTAACAGCAATCGACAAGCCGCAGGAGCCGGTGCCGACGCAAAACCTGGGGCCCCGGCTAGAACGCTTACTGGAGAGGGCGACCAACAACCTGACCGCAGAGCAGCTGGAGAAAGTTCGACAACTGCTAAGACGGTATCAGCGCGTCTTCAGCCAAGGCGATAGTGACTACGGCCGCACGGACAAAGTGCTTCAATGCACCTACATCAGGGACGCCCGGCCTATTCGGCAACCGCATAGTCGCGTTCCGCTGGCGAAGCAAGGGGCGGTACGAGACGTTCTAGGGGACATGAGATCCAGGGGAGTGATTGAAGAGTCTGACAGCCCTTGGTATTCCACTGTAGCCTTGGTGACAAAGACGAACGGCGAGCTGCGCTTCTGCGTAGACTACAGAAAGTTGAACGCTGTCACCCGGAAGGACTGTTTCCCCTTACCCCGGATTGACGACACCCTGGACACGCTAGCTGGTGCACAGTGTTTCTCGACCCTGGAGCTGAAGTCGGGCTACTGGCAGGTAGCTCTAGACCCAAGAGACAATGAGAAGACCGCATTGTCGACAGGCCAAGGCCTCTGGCAGTTCACGGTTATGCCCTTTGACCTCTGGAACGCACCCGCTACCTTCCAAAGCCTCATGGAGTCAGTGATGAAAGGGCTGACCAACGATGCCTGCGTGCTATACCTGGACGACATCATCATCATCGTCGGGAAGACTTTTGAAGATCACCTCGAGAATCTGAGTAAGGTGCTACAGAGACTGCAGGCGACGAACTTTAAGCTGAACGCGAAGATGTGCCTGCTCTTCTGCAAGGAAGTGAACTACTTAAGCCACATAGTCTCAGCAACCGGAGTGGCTACAGACGCAGAGAAGACACACACTGTGAGAGATTGGCCTCGCCCAAAGGATAAGAAAGAGTTGCGCAGTTTCCTGGGGCTGTGCAGTTATTACAGCCGCTTCATAAAGGGATTCTCCAACATCGCAAAACCCCTCACCCTCCTGACAGAGGAACACCGGCCTTATGTGTGGACGGAGGATGCGGAAAATGCTTTCCAGCACCTTAAGCAGACTCTGTGCAGTGCTCCAATTTTGGGTTTCCCACAACCGGGTGGCGCCTTCATTGTGGACACCGATGCCAGCGACCATTGCATCGGAGGTGTCCTATCGCAGATCCAGAACGGCCAGGAGCTGGTGATAGCCTACTACAGCAAGACGCTATCCAAGGCAGAGAAGAACTACTGCGTCAGCCGACGAGAATTATTGGCGGTAGTAATGACCCTGAAGCACTTCCACAAGTACCTGTACGGTAAGCTATTGCACCTGAGGACTGGCCATTCCACCCTTACCTGGCTATTGAGCTATAAGAACCTGGAAGGCCAGACAGCACGTTGGGTCCAGAGGCTGCAGGAGTACGACTTCATCTCGGAACATCGTAGAGGGCAGAACTACGGTAACGCAGACGCCATATCCCAAAGAGCCTGTCCAGGAGAGTGCGGCCAGTGCACAAGAGTGGAAGAGAAGGAGCATGCCGCAGCAGTCCGAGTAGTTGTGGCAGTGCCTGCGGATGGCTGGGATAGCGTGGGCCTGAGGTGGGATTAGCTGGCGGACGCAGACTTGGGGCCAGTCTTAAGGGAAGTGGAGGCAGGGACGAGACCAACCTGGGAGGACATCGCACCGAGGAGCGCCTCCTACAGGCCGTACTGGGCCCAGTGGGACTCGTTGAAGACTAGAGAGGGCGCGCTGTTCCGGGTATGGCAGTCACCCGATGAAAAGACGCAGAGAGAACAGTTGGTAATTCCCCTGAGTAAGTTCCGGGAAGTCTTGGAGGAAGTGCACGCCGGTTATTCGGGAGGACACCTGGGAGGGAACCGAACGATTGACAAACTACGGCAGCGCTACTACTGGCTGAGACTCCGTACAGATGCTGAGAGATGGTGCCGTCAGTGTCACGTGTGCGCGGCGAGTCGCGGCCCCCAGACTAGGAGCCGGGGTCGCATGCAGCAGTACAACGTCGGAGCGCCATTCGAACGGATCGCCGATGACATTGCTGGACCGTTCCCAGTTTCCGTCCGAAGCAACAAGCACCTAATGGTGGTCGTGGACTACTTCGCCAAGTGGCCGGAGGTGTATGCCATCCCAAACCAAGAGGCAAAGACAATCACAGACTGCCTTGTGGAGCAAGTGTTCTGTCTGTTTGGGGTGCCGTTAGACTACACAGTGACCAGGGTACCTATTTTTAGTCCAACCTAATGAAGGAGGCACTACAAAGTCTTGGTGTGAACAAGACCCGTACGACGCCTCAACATCCCCAGTCGGATGGCATGGTCGAAAGATACATCAAGACCTTAGAGGAACATCTGACGAAGGTCGTGGCCAGCCATCAGCGAGACTGGGACTTCAAGGTGCCACTGTTCTTGCTGGCCTACCGCTCGTCTACACACGACACAACCGGAATGACGTCAGCCAGTTTAAGGTTTGGCCGAGTGTTACGCCTCCCTTGTGACCTGGCTTTTGGAGGCCCTCCGGCGGCGAAGCAGCCGGTGACCGAGTATGTGGAGAACCTGGTGGACCACCTCCAGGACATGCACACGATGGCTCGCCAGAACAACCAGAAGGTGAGCGACCGCATGAAGACCAGATATGACAGGCAAGCCAACAGCCATGGGTTCCAGCAAGGTGACCTTGTCTGGTTTTACCGTCGTACGCGGACCAAGGGACTCTGCCCGAAGCTTCAGCAGCCATGGCAAGGGCCGTACTGGGTGGTGAAGAGGATAAATGACGTGGTCTACCGCATCCAGAAGGTGCCCCGGGAAAGATGTTGGTGGTACACCTGGATCGTCTAGCCAGCTACGATGATGCTGTTCGAGACGACCAGCTTTGAGGAGGGACCAGTGTCACCCAATTATCGGAAAGCACGACCAGCGACAGCTGAGTAAGGGAGCAGAGGCACCCGTAACGCACCAACCCATTAATCTCAGTCACTAACTGAGGGGATGATTAGGGAAGTGTCACTTGTCGCTGGCCGCCTCTTCCCCGTTACCCTTCCTGCTGGAACCTTCGCGGTGATTCGCTGTAACGAGAGACTTCTAGAAAACAGTGATATTCCTATAAAAAGGGCTGCAATGGGTGAGTTCAATCAGTTCTTGGTGAGCAGCTGTAAGGAGCGGCCAGCGAGGGGACGGACTGCGTACGTGCGTCGGAGGATTGTACGCAATTGCGAGTGCAAGTGGAACTATAACGGACGAACTGGCGAATTGTAATTGTGTGCATTACGTAATTCTCGGTAATCGGCAAGTGTTCAACTGTAATTTGGTGGAAATAAAGAACATTTTTGAGTGGTGCAATCGGACTTTTAATTTCACGAACCCACAAAGTCACAATATTAATTACCCTCTCAATGTATAAAAATACTGTAACTTTTTAATATTATGTGCATCGTCACTTTATAAAAATTCCAGTTATAAATAAACTCCTACTCATTCTCCTCTTGAAATGATGAACGATCACTGCATCTTCTTTGCAGATACATTTGTGACAAACATCACATTGTCTCTTCATTTTCTTGTCCTTTGACCTTGGGTAGGAGTCACATCCTTTTCTTCTCAGATTTGGAACATCTGTATCTTGGTCCTGTTGATTGTCATTTAGAAGATCCATGAAACCAGCTTCAGTTATTACTGAACGAATGTATTGTGTTCTGCACCGGGGGAAAGAATTCGTCTATCAATTTGAGCTCTGACTAGCTCTTTTCCCAGTTCTGAGATGAATTTACTTCTAGCATCATTACCTCTAATATGATGTAAAAATTTACAGTAAAGGACATAAGCACTGAGACATGCTAAGTCAAGTATGTCAACATATAAAGCAATTGACCAACTTCTTGTTCCATGCTTCACTGAATAGTGACTAGCCATCATACCAACAGTACCAACACATGACTTTGTTGAGTTGTACAACATAATAAGTTCAGGTTTTTACTATCTCGCGTTTGGTTCACGTCTAACTTCCACAAAACGCAATTGCTAACTGTATTTTATAATAATTTGTTACAACAGTGTATGTATATGTATTGTCTACGAATTTCTAACAACAATTCACATACAAATCTCTGTCAGGTTGAATTATCTGGCCAAGGTTTTTGCGGGGTGTTCCCTTATCCTGAAAGACGAGTGTCCCATAACTCTAAGTTCTATTGACCCTGTACCTATTTGAATATCATTTCATCCATCGTCCGATACGACTTAAATCTGCAAGTTTTCCCTTATACTGAAATATGAATGTCTTGTAACTGTAAGCTGTATACATTCTGTACCCATTTGAACACCATTTCATTCCTCGTCCAAGGTGACTTAAATCTGGAAGTTTTCTGTTATCCCGAAAGATGAGTATCCTGTAACTTTAGCTCTATGCATCCTGTACGCATTTGAACATCATTTCATTCCTCGGTTAATATAACTTAAATCTGGAGGTTTTCCCTTATGCTGAAAGTTGAATGTCTTGTAACTCTAATGTCCTTGTATCCTGTACTCATTTGAGCATCATTTATATTTCCCTCTGATATGACTTAACTTTGGAGGTTTTCCCTTATTCACAAACATGAATGTGTGGCAAATCAAAGCTCTCTGTACCCTGTACTGATTTGAACATAATTCCACTCATCATCCTATATGACTTAACTTTGGAGGTTTTCGCTTAAACCTTAAAGAAGAATGTGCGGTAACTCTGACCTCTATGCATCGTGTACACATTTGAACATCATTTCATTCATCGTCCGATATGACTTAACGCTGGACGTTTTCCCTAATCCCGAAAGAAACATGTCTGGTAAATCTAACCTCTATGTATCCTGTACTCATTTGATCACTTCATTCATTGTCCAATCAGACTTAACGTTGTAGGTTTTCCCTTATCCTGAAAGATGAATGTGTGGTAACTCTGAGCTCTGTGTACCCTGTACTGATATGAACATTATTTCATTTATTGTGCGATATGACTTAACTGTGGAGATTTTCCTTTAATAAGAAATTGTGAAGGGAGACCATGCCGTAGTGACCAAAAGATTTCCTGTTGATATCCAATAGCACAGACTTTAAATGCAGAAAGCTGTTAAAGGCTTTGTCTGTTTAACGATAAAAGAAACTTTCATATCTCTAGTATACAATTGTGAAGGGAGACCATGCCGTAGTGACCAAAAATTTCCTGTTGATATCCAATAGCACAGACTTTAAATGCAGAAAGCTGTTAAAGGTTTTGTCTGTTTATCGATCAAAATAGGAAGCGTTGAATAAGATAATTATTAAACTGTTTTGAATTTACAATTTCCAACGTAACGTATTGTTTATATGTTAACTTTGGCCTTTACTTACTTTTTATTTGTTAGTGTTTTTAATATATTAGGAAAAAGCAGGTCGTGCCATGGACACCTTAACACAAGAAGGACCAGCAAGTATGGTCTACCGTGAAGGAACAACCCGTCGTTTTGACGGGTGCAGTTTTATTTGCACTTTTTAAAATAGTAAACAAATTTGAGTGCGTATCAGTTTATTTAATATTATTTATACAGTTTACCAGTATATAAGTTTACTTTTGTCTGAAGAATTACGTGGCAAAATTAACATTTTAGGCCTAAAAATTAATCCAAATATATACGATAACCAAATGTGAAACAGACAACTTCCCTTACCAAACACATGTGTTTCAACATAACGTTTTGAATACCACAGTATATAGTACAAAAACCTTTATAAACATGATTTCGCTCATTCAAAGCCACCTGCAGCATCGTAGCACCCAACACACATGTATTCAGCATTGCCTAAACATGGTCCACAAACATACTTGCTGTATTTGTTACATAAACGCTTACTCCTATTCTTCCTTCCTCATCGGCCAATTTGGCAAGTCTTCCAAATGTTGCTCTGCTGTGATACTCTGTTAGGAGATGTATTTAGTACCCTTGTGGATTTATATGCTGAAGGCAACTCTTCTGCTAGGTTGTATATGAACTGACGTCTGCTTACTTTTTCAACTGTTTCTTTGAATTTGCCTCAACTGCAAGCCAAATCCTTATTTCAAATTTATCGGTTAATTGCCCATATATTGAATGAAAGAGCATCTAACCTTGCAAGGAAACATTTGCTCATCCACAGTGATATATTCATTTGGAATGTAACACTACAAGGAATTGGAAATAAAAGGATTTAAGAGAGGAGTAGCAGCTGCAAAGCGATCTGTACTTAGTCTTTGAGAACGTGTGTCCTTGTCATCAAATCGCATAAATCACAAAATTTCAGCGAATTTGTTTCTGCTCATTGTGTTCCTGAAAAATGGTGGTGCCCAGGTATTCGACCATAACAACTAGATCGGAAAGTATTTTACCCCAAAACCTCGTAAATACATAAGTGGTAGCACGAATTGCGCCACTTGGGCAATAAAGTTTTCTTACTCATCGACAATGGCCCTGCAGAGTGTCATAAACCAATCAGGAAGGAAAACAATAACAGATATGGACAGATTCGAAGGCTATTGTTCACATTTCCGTACCCGTCAAAATGACGGATTGCGGTCCTTCTAGTAACAGCTGTTTGTAGCAGTTTTTAAAAAAATCCAAAATGCTTAATTATTTGTGGATGTGTTTTTCATAAGTATTTATTAAAAGTCGTAGAACATGGGAAGTATCGAGGAAAACATAAGCAAGAAATAAGCCTTCTAAAGCAGCGCATCCACAAAATGACGGGTGCGGTCCTTCTAGTGTTAATAGTTCATATCGGTGATTGCAGTTGGCACTTCTACTTGACTGATATTGGGCCCTATATTGTTAAAATGGGCAATAATTGCACCACTACCCACAACACGCAGTGCAATAGTTTAAACTGATTGAATGGTAATCTGATTATGAACAAATGGTGCCTGTAGTATCTATTTTTCTCGTGGAATTATTATTGCGTGCAATCACTTATTGTACAATAAAAAAGAAAATAAAAACGTACAAGATATTCCTTTGGGCATACAGCGGCCTAAGAGCGTCCAGTTACAGGGTCTCTGTGTCTCTCTTTGTCCCCATTATTTATTTACTACAGCAATATTCCAGATCTACTGGTCTTCGTCCAGCCGCTTTAATCCTTGAGCTACTATGGCCAACGTGCCGACATGACATTAAATTCTCCAACTGACACGAGTTTTTTTCGTCAAACCACTAGGAGTTCTCCTAAACACATGAGACAACTACCTTAATGCCGACTTACAACGTGTAAGTACTTAAAGGCCCCGGCTTTATAGTCAGCCACTATTAGGTCAACGACACTTGGTATCTTTAAAGCCTAGTTTTATTTTTATTAGATCACAGCAGCAGCCAAGCGAATGACGTTAGAAAGAAAGCTGATGCACATATTCAACCGTTTGGACAGTATCAGAACCAACCAGCAGCAAGAGAGTGAATACGGAGAAAGTTATTAAAACAGCATTTTGTCATACGACATACTTCAACTAATTATTGTATAACTTTACTTTAGGTTCATACAAAGAAATTGATTTTCAAAATATTGCTGATTCCGCAACTCCTACCTTCTGGAATTAAACCTTTCAAGGTCCCCATCTGCTGTTACGAGGGTGGCCTGACAAATTTCCGTAGTCAACATGAAGATGGCAGCACTCGTAAATAAATGCTAGAGAATTTCGTTGTTCATCTGTTGACAGTGCTCACCAAAGTTTCAGCCATTTTGGATGTACAGTTATTATGTAACTGTCGTTTGAGTGAGTCTCATTTGTTGACAGTACTCACCAAAGTTTCAGCCAGTTTGGACGTACAGTTGTTATGTAATAGTCGTTTGAGTGAGTCTCATTTGTTGACAGTACTCACCAAAGTTTCAGCTATTTTGGACGTACAGTTGTTATGTAACTGTCGTTTGAGTGAGTCTCATCTGTTGACAGTACTCACCAAAGTTTCAGCTATTTTGGACGTACAGTTGTTATGTAACTGTCGTTTGAGTGAGTCTCATCTGTTGACAGTACTCACCAAAGTTTCAGCTATTTTGGACGTACAGTTATTATGTAACTGTCGTTTGAGTGAGTCTCATTTGTTGACAGTACTCACCAAAGTTTCAGCTATTTTGGACGTACAGTTATTATGTAACTGTCGTTTGAGTGAGTCTCATCTGTTGACAGTGCTCACCAAAGTTTCAGCCATTTTGGATGTACAGTTATTATGTAACTGTCGTTTGAGTGAGTCTCATTTGTTGACAGTACTCACCAAAGTTTCAGCCAGTTTGGACGTACAGTTGTTATGTAATAGTCGTTTGAGTGAGTCTCATCTGTTGACAGTACTCACCAAAGTTTCAGCTATTTTGGACGTACAGTTGTTATGTAACAGTCGTTTGAGTGAGTTAATTTGAGTGCTTTTATGAAAATGGACAGAATCGAGTATCGAGCTGTCATTAAATATGTGATTTTGAAAGTCAATACGCCTACACCAAACAAAGAATAATTGGATTCCTGTGTATGGGGCTCTGATCCTCACCTCGTGCTATTAGAACTGGTGTTCCTCAAAGAAGTGTACTGGGACCCAATCCCTTCCTTCTCTAAATTAACATCCTAGCTTTTTTCCTCCGCTGCCAACTGTACATTTTTGACACGACATAAATGTAACCTCCATGGCAACTAAACAGTATATGGCTGCACGTAGAAACCAACAATACGCCGACCTCCTCACCACGAGGTTCAAAGGATGGCGCTTCAGTATTCACCCCAGAAGAGCCAAGCCATCACTTTCTCCAGAAGGCTGTTAGAGGACCTACCATCTGTTCGTCTAGCCGGAGAGGAAGTACATTGGCAATTATGTGTACGATATCTAGGCGTTTTGCTTGATTTGAAACTGACGTGGAAGGACCACATAACCTACACAGCCAACAAAGTTAGCAAACGTATGGGTATATTATACCCATTATATAATCAACCCTCATGGATGTCCATAACCAATAAATTGCTCCTCTTTAAACAAGAGCTCCGACCAGCCATCACTTAAGCCTGTGCCATTTGGGGTATAGCATTTAAAACTCACCTACACCGTGTTGAAGTCCTACAGCCTCGATTTCTCCGTATTGCTACGGAATCCCCATAGTACGTCCCTAACCTTGTAATCCGTCGTGACCTACACGGACTACATCCACACCCCCTCGCTCCCATTCTATCAAAACCTTTCCCATAACTTCAACACCCTTATACGCGGTCTAGGTGAGTACGACATCGACCCCGGCGAAAAATACAAATGATTAAGACTTGTTTTAGGCAAATAAAAACACTGCAGTATCAGTACACAACTTATATATTCATATAAAGAAGAGAGAGAGAAGAAAGAAAACACCAAAACCAAAATGAAATGAAATGTGTAGTGTTTAACGCCTGCTTTTACTACATACGGCACCACAGGCGGTGACACTGATGATACATGAAATGAAGATGGAGCACCGGTGGAATGAGATGGCGGGAGAAACCGGAGGTCCCGGAGAAAACCCGCCCCAGCGCCGTGTTGTCCACCACCAATCTCATTTTGCGGTCGCCTGGGATCGAACCCGGGGCGCCTTTATGAGAGCCAAGCGGTCTAACCACTGAGCCACGGCGCGGCCCACCATAACAAACCTCTACCGTCATTTGCCCTAACTTATAATAAAATATTCTACTGCCAGTAGAGGGCTCAGAGCTGATCTAGTTGGAGACTGAAAGCCTGGCTTTTGAGAAGACGATGAAAGTTCGGAACGTCCAAAACTGCAACTACCGACGAAAACATCGCAAAACTTCAACAAATGTTGCTAGACGACCACCGAATTAAAGTGAGAGAGATAACAGAGTCTGTGAACATGTCAAATGAACCAATTTGCCACATATTAAATCAACATTTATACATGAGAAAGCTGTGCGCGCGTTGGGTGCCGCGTTTGCTCACGTTGGAGCAAAAACGTGTTCGAATGAACACTTCCAACGCTCTGTTGGCGCAGTTTAGTTGCAATAAATCCGAGTTTTGACGCCGAATACTTACTGTAGATGAATCTTGGATACACCATTATACGCCCAAAATAAAAATACAGTCTATACACTGGACTGCAAAGGGGTAACCGGCTCCAAAAAAACAGCAAAAGTGTTGTTTTTTGTCTGCGAAGGTGACGTGGAGAGTTTTTTGGTATAGTCATGGAGTTATTTTATTCGATTATCTTCAAAAAGGAAAAACCATTACAGGAGCATACTACGCATCTTTACTTGACAAGCTGAAGGCAGAAATTGCCGAAAAACGGCCACATTTGTAGAAAAAGAAAACCCTATTTCAAACAGACAACGCACCGTCTCACACCTCAGCGCCTGCAATGGCGAAAATCCAATAATTTACAGCGTGAACTACTTGACTCAGCTGATCTAGCCCCAAACGACTTCTTTTTGTTCCCTCATCTGAAAATTGCAATCGGAGGACGGAGATTTTCCTCAAATGAAGAGGCAACCACCTTCGTGAACAATTATTTGGCAGAGAAAAACGCGGAGTACAATTTGGACGGACTACAGAGATGGGAGCATGCATGGTAGAAGTGTGTAGAGTTACAAAAAAACTACGTTGAAAAATAAAAAACGTATAAAAAAGACCACCCTCGTAATGTATTGGTTGGTACACAAACTTTGTATATCTGCCTGCTTCACTTTAAAGGATAACAATTTTGTGGAAGTACCATTTCTTTTAATTTTCGTATTTAAGGTCGCTTTAAATTCCTGGGTCATATCGCGACCACTTTTACAAAATAATACAATTAGTAACATATATAAAAATTTACATTCAATATACAGGATTACAATCAAACATATAAAGTATGCACATTAATAACATTAATTATGAAAAAATTACATTAAATACAGATAAATGAATACAAAAACAAGTACATATATAAGTTAGCAACACTATTTTGCAAAACAGAAATTTCATTACTTTAACACCATTGTGTAGATTATGAATTACAATTTATTAAAGTATATTGCACATAAATTATATTAATTTCCAAATGTTTATATCCTTTAGGTAATTAAATAGATTGCGTCGTAGTTTGAAATTGTTTGGCAGTGTGGACATATCCTGTAGGATTTGTAACCGCAGTATCAGACAGCGATTAGGAGGCGGCGAATGAACTGAAATCACGAGAATTAAAAAAGAAGATAAATTAATGAAAATGCTTTGCTAAACTAATATAAAATATTGTTATATTAATATGAAATTAGAATGAAATTAGAGTAATGATTAAAATAGCGGTTTAATTAAGAATAAGATGGCAAGAATATAATTTAAGACAACTAACATGCTAGAATCCATGTAAGGGAGAGAAAATATTTCTGTAAAATCTGAACACAAGTCGGGGAGACAGGAAGAGGTGACCGTTAGCCTCTTTGTTTAAGGAAAGGTTCAATGTCTGAGAACCATAAGCAAAAATGTGTAGGAACAATAAGGTTTTCTAGATGCGGTCAAGCGTAAGACCTAAAAGGATTTACTTTGCTGAGGCGATAACGATGTATACCGTTACAAAGAGCCCAGGGTAGGCGTGACCCAACTCACGGTGGGATGTAACGACAATGAGTTCGATGAGTTTTGCTAACCAATAAAGAAAAATCGAAATAAAATGAGAAACCAATAATAATGTAAGATTTGAGAAATAGGAAGAAGGGTGAGTTATTTTGGTCATGTGATAAGGGTTAGAGTAGGGATCAGAATAAAGTACGAACGGAATCGCAGAGTAGACGAAACATCACTTCAAAAGTCATACTACGAGGGGAAAGATGTGTTAGGGCGCGTGAAGAAGAAGTAGGGAAGATTTCTAAGTCCGAAATGTAAATCACTTCTACAGTCATACTACGAGGGAAAAGACGTGTTATTGCGCACGAAGAAGAGGTAGTAAAGATTTCTAAGTCCGAAATGTAGGGAAGTCAAGAATAACGCAACCAGCGTGAGAGAAGCAGCAGAAGAAGTTTATAATAGCAAAGTATTCGCCGTATAAAGAATTAAGAGAATTCTGTTAGGAAGTTTAGTAACAGGTGGTCACCGCTACAAATCAATCAGAATCAACGAACTTAGTGAGAATTAAATTAAATCATTTTTGCAACGAACCAGTGTATTATTGAGACAACTGAGCAGCCAACAAACAACAAATCCATTTCCTACAACCATTCACCTGAGGACAAGAGATCTCATAGCTCCAATTAGAACCCAAATCAAAAGTAAACACTAACCAATTTGAAATCTGACATGCGGGTATGCCGCATAATGGCGCCGACACGTTGGGGCTTCGAATTGTAGGAAATGGGTGAAATGTAACGACGACAACGACGAGGAGAAGTGAGAAGAACGACGACGAAGGACGACTACGAGGAGAAGTGAGAAGATCGACGACGACAACAACGATGAGGACAGCAGAGACTACGAAGAAGACGGCAAAAACAACTACATAGAATTTTCCCCCAACCAAGAGAGAAGTTCAAGTTCTTTCGACATCAACTGAGCCTACTAGACGACGAGCAGCACGACAAAAATTGGTAAAGACATCACATAAACACCACAGCCGTACAACAGAACTGTGAGTTACACATACTCAATTTATATTTCTTGTAAATGTAATATCATTCAGTGAGATCAATATCTATGTAATGTCTTAGTAATAAGTATTTTGGAAGGGAAATTAGAAAATTTAAAGGGGAAGTTCAATGCTTTTGAGAAATAAGAAGATCGTACAGAATAAATTTAAAATGGAAAATTCTGGGGAACAAATAATTATGGAGACAGAGAAAGAGTTGGAAGTTGTTAATGAAGAGATAATGGAAAGCAGTGTTATAGGATCAGTAGATGAGGGTGTAAATGGTGTAAGTAGCTTAAATATAAATAGAAGTGACAATCCTGGGGTAATGGAAAATCTACAAGAGATGTTCCAGAAACTCATGGCGCAAATTACTATTCAGAGTCAATCACTAGAGGCTAAATTCGTAGAACAGAACCAATCACTAGAGGCTAAATTAGTAGAACAGAACCAATCACTAGAGACTAAATTAGTAGAACAGAACCAATCACTAGAGGCTAAATTCGTAGAACAGAACCAAACACTAGAAGCTAAATTAGTAGGACAGAACCAAACACTAGAAGCTAAATTAGTAAGTCAAATTACAAGCCAAGGGAAAGAAACAGAAGCTAGAATCACTGTCAAAATTCAAGGAATAACAGGGGAAATCCAGTCTGTAAAAGAGGCCCTGCAGCGAGAAGTAGGTACTATAAGAAATGACCTAGAAGCAACCAAATCTCTCGTTGCAGGAGTAGAAAATAGAATAGGGGAGGAAATTAATAAGGAAAGAATAAGATTAGATGAACTGACCACGACACAGGTAACTTTTGTACAAGATATAAATGACCGGTTTGACACTGTAAACAATAGTATAGCAGCTGACATGGAGAAGTTAAAAGAAAAGGTAGCACGTGTAACAAATATTCAATCAGAGAATACACAAATGTTGAGGGAAACAGTAAGCGAGATATCTCAAATCAGAGATACTGTAACTGGCTTACAGCTGGGACAGCAAGGGCCGGTACCTGAGAGTTCCAATTGTTCTATACATACACACAATGGAGAGAGGCAGAGCGAACAGGTTAGCGCCCCTTCTGTCTCTCCTCAAAGCAGCAATAATTGCGAAGTAAATATGCAAAACGTAAATATGTATCCAGCAGTGCACATGAATTTTCTAAGCGAATTGCCCCTCCCGAAATTTAATTGTCGCAATGACAACGCAGTACAATTTTTGGCCGACTTAGAAAAGTATTTTGTCATCAGAGGTGTACCCGAGCAATATAAGATGATAATAGTTCAAAGGGCGTTAGAATCTGCCGAACTTAATTGGCTACGAGTAACTGTGGGAGAAGGATGCAGCTACGAGTTGTTCAAAACAGCTTTCCTAGAAAAGTATTGGAACGCCAATGTCCAATACCAAGTAAGGAATCAGATAACAAATGGCCGATACCAAGGTAATAATGGAGAGTCTATTACTGATTATTTCCTGAGATATTCGCAAATGAGTAAATATCTACAACCTCCATTACAGGAAGGCGAACTGATTTCTCTTCTCACACCCCACCTTCCTGAGAACATTAGAAATCACATGGTGGTAGCAAGACCTCAGACATTGAGAGAGGCAATTACATTGTTAACAGCTTTACAAAGCGTTGGGACGCAAAACTCACAAAATAGACATGAGAATCGAATGCCAGTGAGAAATCCACACAGACCGTGGAATAATAATAATCATGACGGGGAAAGGGCACACAATCCCCGAAATTTTAACACGAACCATATGGCTACTCGTCAAAGATACGATGCCCACGTCCCGAGGGAATTCCCTAACAACAATAGAGGGAGACAGGGACCACCAAATTCAAATTCATATAATTTCCCTATAAGATATGTACATGTAACTAGGAATGGAAATAGGGGTCACCCCCCATTTCTGCGAAGAGGGAATGCAAGACCGACGTTCCGACTACCAGAAGCTAATAGACAGTCTCAACCACGTGACGCTGGTAGAGAGAACAATACAGACAGACATGAAGTAAGACAGAGGAATCAACTTCTCTCAAGAGAATGGGTGCGTTCTCCTCCACCCACACCGAGGGACGCGGCGCCCGAGGTAGATGAAAGGCCAGGTACGACACAGCAGACGGGAAACGACTCCAGGGTGCGATAGAAAACGTCCCGCATCGGACCCGGATGAACACGCTAGTTCTTAATTTGAACAGGGACACAGCTCTGAGTAGGGTGGTACAAAATAAAACAGAAACAGAAATAGAAAACGGTACTCAAATAAACAATCACTTAACAGAATTGCAAGAAGTGAGAGATGCTCCACGTATTGCTGCAATAATAAACAAAGAAAAATGGCACATTACCATAGATTCAGGATCCTCAGTTTCAGCTATAAGTCAAGCATTCTTTTATCACTTAAAAAACAATGGAATGAAACTGCAAACATTGCCCGTGAAAAGTGCATATTGTACTCTGGCGGTAGGTCGCGCCAAACAAAAGATTAATACACAAATGCTTTTGAAAGTCACCATTGGGGAGGATACAATAGAATTTGTATGTTTTGTTATTAATAGGCTATCTGTAGACATTATTATGGGTAATGACGTGTTGTATGCGCTTCAAGCTAAGTTGAATTATCAAATGGAAGCCTTGGAAATCAAAATTAAAGACGTCATAGTTAAAGTTCCGTTTAGCTCAAGGGAAGCAGAAAATGAGATAAGATTGACAGATGAAGAAAAAGAAATAGATGGAGAAACATTTTTTGTAGAATTTATACGAATATGAGGGATGGAGCTAGTTAAGATGAATCCATTAGAAGCAGAAGAGATGGGAAACTATGATAAAGAAGTGTACGTAGCGGCAGAAGAAGGGCTTTTAGAGATGACGTCATACGGACTTGGGCAGACAGAAGCATGTGAACAGGAGATAATTACCCTACCAGATGATTTCCAGGTAGTCGAAAATAATGTAAACATGACCTATAGAATAAGAGAAACAGTAGCAAACTCGAACCTACTTAACGACCACCAAAAAGAGATTTTTTATAACATTTTATGTAAACACAGAAATGTATTTTCGGAACACACTGGGACCTATAGTGATTTTGAGTATGAATTCGAGATACATGATGTTCCCCCATTCAAATATAAATGCAGACCTATTCCATTGGATTTACAGGAGGCAGTGAACCTTAAAATACAGGAAATGTTGGAAGATGGAATTCTGGAGATATCTACCTCAAAATTTATAAGTCCCCTATGTATAGTCAGAAAAGCAAATGGAACAGTACGACTGACGATAGATGGACGTCATATAAACCAATATATTGTTCCGGATAATTTTAGAACCCCAGCAATAGAGCAAATTTTGGCCGGTATTGGGGCACAAAGGTATTTTACTTCACTAGATGTGACCAACTCATTTTTGCAAATTAAGTTGAAAGCTGAATTAAGGCAATATACCTCATTTTTGCACGGAGGATATCAGTACCAGTTTACAAGAAATTGCTTTGGACTAATTAATTCTGGATGCGCATTCCTACGGGCGATGCAGAAAATACTCAACACGCAAAGGGAAACATATGTGTCACAGTATGTAGATGATTTATTGATATACAGTAGAACAGTGGAAGATCACCTTACCTATTTGGATTTAGTGCTCGGAAGGCTAGCAAATGCTGGATTAACACTGAATTGGGCCAAATGTAAATTTTTCCAGGAATCAGTTAAATATTTAGGATATATCATAACAGGCGAAAATATAGCTCCTGATGCAGAAAGAGTGGAAGCCATTTTGAAAATACCACGACCTAAGACACCAAAACAAGTAAAACGTTATCTGGGTGTACTTGGGTACCAATCAAGGTTCCTGATAAACTTTGCAAAGGAAGCCGCACCGTTGCGAGCACTACTGGAAAAAAATCGAAAATGGCGATGGACTATGGTAGAAGAAAATGCTTTTAAAAGATTACAGGAACTCTTCAGTGAATCCGTATTATTGACATGGCCTGATCCAGATTTACCTTATCTCATATACACGGATGCCTCCATGGTGGCGTTAGGGACTATTTTAGCCCAAGAGACACCGCCTGGAGAATTAAAGGTCATAGCCACAGCCTCCCGAGGGTTAACGAAAACAGAAAAAATTGCTTGTATAACAGAACAGGAAATTACGGCTATTTACTATGCCATTTGTAAATTTAGACAATATATATATAATAAAAGGATTGTGATATTCACCGATCATATCAGCCTATCATTTATACGAAACTGCAAATTGACCAGTACAAAAATTGCGAGATATATCCACGAGATCATGGCTTACAACCCAGAGATTAAACATATACAGGGAAGTCTTAACATCTTTAGTGACATGCTTTCACGTATAAAGCCACAGGGGAATCTTCCAGAAAATATCAGTAGTAATGGTACAGAATTACCATTGTTAAAGATGGATGTAACCTTCAGTATAAAATTAACAAAGGAGATGAGAAGATTGTCGGAATTACAACGCCAGGACTGGAAATTAAAACAAATTATGGAAAAGGCATTGCCCATAGAACAAGCAAATTCACAGAAATACGGAGTGCTAAATAACGTATTGTATAAGTTACAGGGTGTTTCCAAACCTGCTTGGAAAGCATATATACCCGCAGCGCTGGAAGAGTTAGTGATTTCTGCTTACCACACAGCTCTTATACATGCTGGCGTTGAGAAGACAATGATTTCCATAAGCAACCATTTATACATATTTAGATTAGGCAAGAAAGTTAGGACCTTTATATCTACATGTGACATCTGCCAGAGGGCAAAATCATTAAATTATAAGATAGATCGACCCCCTGTATCCATCACCAGGAAGGAACCATTAGAATTAGTTGCAGCGGATGCATATGGTCCACTCCCTGCAGGAAAAGGAGGATTAAAATATTTATTTGTACTTATCGACGTGATGTCGAAATTTGTGAAAATATACCCTCTCAAGAAATTAACAAGTGCAGCATGCGCGAATAAAATAGTGAAAGACTATATAGTCAAATACGGGAAGATGAAAGCACTATTAGTAGATAACGCGTCCATACACCATGGAAGACGATTCGTGCACACCATTCAGGATGCCGGAATTCGCATCTATAATACAACGTCGTACCATCCGTGCTCTAATCCAAGCGAGCGCGTAATGAAAGACCTAGGTGTTCATCTCCGAGTCCTTTGCTCATTGAAACAGACTACCTGGCCAGACCACATCAACTATATTGGGTTTATATTCAATAATTCAGTCAATTTAACCACAGGGTATGCTCCTATCCAATTGCATAGGAATTTAACACCGGAACCAATAATAGAGGGTGTTCCGGAAAGTATACAAGTGACAACCGAGACAGATCGAGAACGGATCCAGAATGCTGTTAAAAGAATAATGGAAAAAGTAGAGAAAAGAAACGCAAAGAAAATGCGGTATAAGAAGAATTGGGAACCAAAGGTCGGCGACTTAGTTCTAGTGAAATCGTTCGACAAGTCAGATTTGTTAGGAAAGAAGAATAAAAAGCTATATATGCTATGGAAAGGCCCATACCGGATTGAGAAAATATTTGGTGACAGAGCGTATGCTCTATCACACCCAAGAAATGGTAAACCGATAGGCAGATATAACATCTCCCTAATAAGGCCATATCGTCAGAAAAACGTTGTAAACAGTACAGAGCAGACCCAAGAATCACCTGTGTAAATGTGATTGAAATTATATATACGAAGATGTGAAGAATACCAAGTAAAAGTTATATAATTAGTACGGGTAACGTTTTCGTTTGAAATTCAAACACTGCGTGGGAGTTGCAAGTTCCAAAATTCCTGTGCACAAACAAAATGATAATGTAATAAGAATAACCACAGCTAATGAACATGTTAGAAAGATCTTTAAAAATAATTTGTGAAATGTCAATATAGTATAAGTAATGATGTATTCATGTGCCAAAAGGCTATATTGTTATTGTAAAGGTCACAGACTTAGGCGTGACAAAGTGAAAGAAAGTTTAGAGTGAAAAGTGAAGTGGAAAGACAGGACAATGAACTGCCAATGTTTACTGTCAGGTAAACGAAACACCTGATTACAGGTAGACAACTGAGTGCAGGTAGAGGTAACCATATTTGGACATCGTTACGCAAACTATAAGAATGTGAGGACGAATGTTCTTACGGTGAAGGACTGAAAGATAAAGAAACGTCCCAATAAGTTAATATAATAAAAAAAAAATCATTGAATGTAAAATGTAATATTGTAAACTGTAATATAGTAGCATTAATGTAGTACTTAAGGAATGTAATAAGGTAAAATCAAGTTGATGTCAAGTGAGACAAGGATCATTCAGTGAAGTGTATATATATAGTTGAGGTATCACGAATGTTATTTGTATATAGGGTAATAACCACATATACGACAGTGTACTTGTCTATGTACGTAATGTATCATATCTATAATGCTATGTATATGATGTACCATATTGACCATTCTATGTGTATAAAGTAACACACTGATGAAGATGAGGGAAACGGTGACCACCGAAAAATGTTTCGAGTAGGGAATGAGAAATTATAAGATATAAGGAGGAAATGTCATGACGGGGGTTTGACAAAATTTAAATAATGGGTATTTCATTTTTGTCAAACGGGCATTATGTAACCGCAGTATCAGACAGCGATTAGGAGGCGGCGAATGAACTGAAATCACGAGAATTAAAAAGAAGATAAATTAATGAAAATGCTTTGCTAAACTAATATAAAATATTGTTATATTAATATGAAATTAGAATGAAATTAGAGTAATGATTAAAATAGCGGTTTAATTAAGAATAAGATGGCAAGAATATAATTTAAGACAACTAACATGCTAGAATCCATGTAAGGGAGAGAAAATATTTCTGTAAAATCTGAACACAAGTCGGGGAGACAGGAAGAGGTGACCGTTAGCCTCTTTGTTTAAGGAAAGGTTCAATGTCTGAGAACTATAAGCAAAAATGTGTAGGAACAATAAGGTTTTCTAGATGCGGTCAAGCGTAAGACCTAAAAGGATTTACTTTGCTGAGGCGATAACGATGTATACCGTTACAAAGAGCCCAGGGTAGGCGTGACCCAACTCACGGTGGGATGTAACGACAATGAGTTCGATGAGTTTTGCTAACCAATAAAGAAAAATCGAAATAAAATGAGAAACCAATAATAATGTAAGATTTGAGAAATAGGAAGAAGGGTGAGTTATTTTGGTCATGTGATAAGGGTTAGAGTAGGGATCAGAATAAAGTACGAACGGAATCGCAGAGTAGACGAAACATCACTTCAAAAGTCATACTACGAGGGGAAAGATGTGTTAGGGCGCGTGAAGAAGAAGTAGGGAAGATTTCTAAGTCCGAAATGTAAATCACTTCTACAGTCATACTACGAGGGAAAAGACGTGTTATTGCGCACGAAGAAGAGGTAGTAAAGATTTCTAAGTCCGAAATGTAGGGAAGTCAAGAATAACGCAACCAGCGTGAGAGAAGCAGCAGAAGAAGTTTATAATAGCAAAGTATTCGCCGTATAAAGAATTAAGAGAATTCTGTTAGGAAGTTTAGTAACAGGTGGTCACCGCTACAAATCAATCAGAATCAACGAACTTAGTGAGAATTAAATTAAATCATTTTTGCAACGAACCAGTGTATTATTGAGACAACTGAGCAGCCAACAAACAACAAATCCATTTCCTACAACCATTCACCTGAGGACAAGAGATCTCATAGCTCCAATTAGAACCCAAATCAAAAGTAAACACTAACCAATTTGAAATCTGACATGCGGGTATGCCGCAGATTCCATGTTGTTTTCTGTTACTTTTGTATTCATTGCATTCTATGAGAAGGTGGTAAATTGTAAGGTTTTTATTACATTCTGTTTTTAATAAAAAATATATATCTATGTATATAGATATATATTTTCTTTTCATTATTTAACCAATTTTTATTGTTTCCGTTTAATTACCTACCTGTTTTCTGTAGTTTCACACACATACACTATACACATAAACACCCATGCCCAGGGCGGGACTCGAACCCGCGACCCTCTACGTGGTGGAACGCTAGAGACATACGCTCTAACGACCATGGCTACGAGGGCCGGCACATTCTTTACACGTAGGCTGCGGCTGTCTTGAGAGAAGATATGAATGAGTGAGGCTGGAGTGTCCAATTCCTAGAAGGGTGAGAATGACTTGTTCCTTTCTAGTAAGCTGCTTGGTTGGGTGAAGAGCGGTGGATCCTTTTCGTACTTGGTGTAATTCTCCTGGTTGTTCATTCCATTCAGATTTCCATTTTTGTACTGGTATTTTGGAGACATGATTTATAATATCTGAATATGGAATTTGGACGTTCGTTTGTTGGCGTAGTGATGTGGCGTCTTTAGCAGCTTTGTCCGCTCGTTCATTCCCTGTTATACCTTGATGGGAAGGGATCCAAATGAAAACCACGTCTTTACCAGCGTCGGTGATGTTACTGAATAGTGTCTGTGTGTCCTGAACTAATTTGTTGTCTATTGTGTAGTTCTTCATGCTCTGCAAGGTACTCAGGGAGTCAGAGCATATTGCAGAGCAGTTGTGGTGCGCTGTCAGTATGTAAGTAAGTGCTTGATAAATGGCGTATATTTCAGAACTGTAGGTGGAATAATAGTCAGGTAGCCGTTGCTGTAGAATTCTATCAGGAGTTATTATTGCACATCCAGTACCAGGGTCCGTTTTCGATCCATCAGTGTAAATAAATTGATAACTGGGGAAATTGTTGAACATTTCATAAAATAGTGTTTGATAAACAATTGCTGCGGTATTCCATTTCTGGTGAAATGTTAGGTCGGTATATATTTTGGGAATTTTGAGGTTCCAGTATGGTCCTTCAAGGAAGTCCCTGGTCATTGTGGGCGGGATCTTTATGCTGTTAGTATTTAAATAGTTAGCAAGTCGTTGATAAAAAGGTAAGGAGTACTTTTTGTATGACAGGTCTTGTTGGTTTCTGCATTGGGACAAACATATGAATGGATACTTGAATGAGGTCTTGCTGCTATTTTGATTCCATATCTTATGCTTAATTGTATTCTCCTGGTGTTTAACGGTAATAATATGCTTTATTCTTAAAATTAATAGTTTTTGGCATTCACTGTTCCACCAAGGAACTGTTTTCTTGTATGGGGCTATTGTAGGTATAGAAATATTTGCAGATTTTAGAATAAGTTCTTTGAGATTTTTAATTACTTCATTAATGTTAGTATGAATATATTCAGTGGCAGGCATCAGCTGGGTTATTTCTTTGGTTATAAAACTCTTAAATGTATTCCAATTAGCCTTTTTAAAATTAAATTTTGGCACGAATGTGGTTTTCTGAGGACTATCACTCAGTTGAGTAAGAATAATAGGAAAGTGATCATTATTTCCTTGAGGTTCTTTATAAATGAAGTATTCAAACAAATCTGGTATGGAGCTGAGTGTTCCATAAGCTAAACTGAAATGAGTAGGCTCCAGTGTATTGAGTAGAATTAGGTCTAAATCGTTTATAAACTGTTCAATGAGTTTTTCTCGTGAATTGGTGAAGCTGCATCCCCATAGTGTGTTGTGACTGTTGAAATCTCCGAGAATAAGGTAAAGACGGGGTAGTTGTTGCTCCAGTTCATTTAAGTTTTACAAGATCTACACTGTGGCTGTTGGGGAGATATATATTACATATACATAGTTCTACTGTCAAAGGAACAGAAACTGCAGTATTCTCTAAAGTAGTATTGAGCGAGATAGCACTTTGCTGTAGTGTTTCGTTAACATAGATGACTACTCCACCGCTGGCATGTGTACATTCTTCTCGATTTTTATTATAGGTATTCTAACCTCTTAATGGAGCAACATAATCATGCTTAAAATTTGCTTCTTGTGCACAAACAACTACTGGGTTATGTTTATTAAGTAAGAGTTGGAGGTGTTCCAGTTGAGAATGAAATCCATTTATGTTCCATTGTAATATGTTGAGTTCCATTATATGTCATGGTTTTTATTTTTAAGGTTTACTGTATATAGGGCTTCAGTTAGATGGTGTTAGCAAAAACTTCTACTGCATAACCATCAAAATGTTTAGGAAACTGTGTTTTTTCTATTTATTTCGGAAAGCAGTTTCTTTCCTATACGGGTGTTTCCATTTTTCATTGTTCTATTGGTAAATAAGGGATGAAGCTTTTTGACTGAATCCAGGAGTCCTTTCAAGTCATCAGTGTAGCTAAGCGCAAGTGATATTATATCAGATGCTCCAACGGTATTTTCAAAAAAGCTTTTGAACTGGAGGTAATTTAAAACGTAGTCGTCCGGTCTTTCTTCCATAGTACTTTTTATTACAGGTATCTGGTCATTTATGAGCGAGAGGGTGTCAATATTTTTTGGCTTTTTGTGTATATGTTTGTTTAGTAGGTTAGGTTCTGTTTTTACTGTCTCATCTAAAATCATTAAAGATGAGTCAGATAGGTTTTCCTAATCATCGGTTGCAGATTCAGTATACTAACTGGATGTTGAAATAGGTCGCCTTTTGGCCCCTGTCTTAAGATTTTGCTCTAAAGCAGGGAAGTTCAATTCTGTGTTAAGTTGTGGCAATGGTGTCGAAGGAGCTTCAGACTGGGAGGTGCCATTTTTTGTATAGAAACAGTTTCTAGTGACACGTTTTCTGTGTCAGTTTCAATTATCTCTGCGTTGTCTTTAGTTTTGTCATTTACTGACATAACTGTGGTGTGTCTACCAACTCTTTCAGATGAGCAGCTAACCATCTTATCATTTATTTCATCTGACGACTTGCACTGTTTAGCTAAATGTCCTTCCATTTTACATGAAAAGCAGGTAGGAACATCGGAAGAAAGGTATATCCAACAGGATATATCCTCATGGTTTATCTGTAAGATTTCAGGTAGCTTGGCAAAGTCATCAGGTTTTACATACATTTGTCGGCGAAAGCTCATGATGTGTGTATATTCAGGGATATTTATTCTCGCCCTGATATACGATATAGATGATACAGGCTTAATTCCATGGGCCAGAGGGTGTTAACATAATACATACATCGATGCATCGACATAATACATCAACAGCATAATTGGGAATAACAGGACACACATGAGAGAGTATCACTCTTTTATTTTTAGTGAGAAGCGGCCTAATTTCCAGATACAAGTTGTCCACCTTTATTTTTTGGGTGTTTAGATATCAGCTCATCTACCAGCTTTTTACTGGCGAGGTAGATACAGATTCTGCAGTTCGATATTCGAGATACAAATCGAATGTTGCTGGGATTGGTTAGGTTACCTACTGCTGTTACATATTCTTTAGGTGTTATGCCGTCGTGGGCTTCGATTATTATGACTTGTTCTTTATTGGGTCCCGTTTGAGTTATAGCTGAATAACTAGGAGATGAGTTATACATTATGGGGTTGTTCACTTTGCTTTTTTCGGCATCTTGTTTTGGTAGACCTGTGGCCGCCATAGAAGAGCAAAACTGTTGATTTTGTGTGAATATTGATGCGCAGTGGTTTAATCAACAACTGGCATATATTTTCACTAACCTCAGCCCTGACACTGATAGAACTTTATTGAAATACTACTGAAATATAATTGTAACAAGGTTACCTTTATTTAAACGGCAACTGCAGTAGACGTTCTTGTTTAATTGGTAAAATAACTATATATAACACTGTTGCTCTTCAAATATAACTCTTAGAACAGGAGTATTACAAGTTCTGATAAGCCAAGGCCACGAGCATCACTTGTTCTGAAGTACCATTTTGTTACAGATAACAACTGTCTTTAAATGCCATACTGCTTAAAGGTAAAGCAGAGAAACAATTGAATACCGGCAAGACATTACAGAAATGACTTTCCTTTAAGGTTTACCACTTATACAAAATTGTATAAAATGCCACGTGATTGAACTGGATTAAACACTTATTTCACAAAATTCAAGGTATACTTTTCTATGTCATGTATGTGATTTAAATATATAGTATTTTATCAATATCGTTGCAGCCATTGGAGCAAATTAAAAATTTTCCCGTAAAACGAATTCTGATGGCGCTTTTACTGGTAATCTTTGTGATATATCTGAGGAAGATTTTAAAGTTTGAGATCTATACAACCTATTTTCAGGCGCGGACACAAAATAACATGTCTGTAATAATAGTAACTTTTGGGATTAGGGCCTCAAAACACGCATTTACTTGCAATTATTACTACGAATTGGATTTCCAAAGCACTAAAACCAAGAAGGTAGGACTTAACGTTGAACAATCCGCGTTATAGTTACATAGTAGGCTTTGTATGCCCGCCTCAGTAGCGTAGACGGTAGCGTGCTTTGCTCACGTACAAGAGGTCCCAAGTTTGAAACCCTGTCAGAGTTAATTATCTGTATAAGGACTTTCCGGGGTTTTCACTTAACCTGAAAGACGAATGTCTGCTATCTCTAAGCCCTATGTACCCTGTACTCATTCGAACATCATTTCACTCATCGTCCGATATGACTTATCCTTGGACGTTTTCCCTTATCCTGAATCATGAATATTTGCTAACTCTAGGGACTATTGACCCTGAATTCATTTGAATATCATTTCATTAATCGTTCAATATGACATAACTTTGCAGATTTTGCCCATATCTTTAAAAGCGAATATCGGGTAACTCTAAACTCTATGGACGCTAGACTCATTTGAACATCATTTCATTCATCGTCCGATATGACCTAACGTTGGACGTTTCCCTTACCCTGAAAGATATATTTCTGGTAACACTAAGCTCTATGTACCTTGGCTCGTTTGAATATCATTTCATTCATCGTCCGATTTGAGTTAACGTTGGACGTTTTCCCTTTTCCTGAAACAGGAATGTGCAGTAACTCTAACCTCTGTGTATCCTGTACTCATTTGAACATCAATTCATTCATTGTCGGATATGACTTAACGTTGGACCTTTTCCCTTTTCCTGAAAGAGGAATGTGCAGTAACTCTAACCTCTGTGTATCCTGTACTCATTTGAACATCATTTCATTCATCGTTCGATATGAGTTGAGTTTGGAGGCTTTCCCTTATCCTTATATTCGAATGCCGGACAATTCTAAGCTCTATGGACTCTGAACTCATTTGAACATCATGCAATTCATCGTCCGATCCGTTCTCGAGTTTTTGCGACACTATCAAACGTCAATTCATTTCCATATATTAGAAGATTATTTTTTGTTTGATTTTATGGAGATATGCTATTAAGGGCAAGTCGGTGTTTATTTGTAGTGATAGAACGTTAGTACCATTTGTATTTATTCTTAAAGGCAGATTGTACAGTATTGTGACTTTGTGGGTTCTTGAAATCAAAAGTCCAAGTTACAAACACAAAAATTGTACTTTATTTCCGTAGAAATACGCTACGTACACATACACAATACAACATACAAGCTCAACAAACACAGCCGCTTACCAGCACGCGTTCAGTTACCGGCTGACTCTCTTTGCCATGTGGTGCTGACTGGCTGTATAGAGCCAGAAGGTTTTTGCTGCGTGCCCACCCGTTTAGGGGTTTACCGCAGGTGAGGTAGATTTCGGGATGTTGTAGGGTGAAATGTGGGTTTTCAGAAAGGTGTTATTTATGAGGTTACAAGATGTACCTAGGGGTTGAAGGACAGGATGCAACACCTTGCACTCTGATGTTTTTATTTGTTTTACTTTGGGGAAATAATTTTGATGCCAAGCAGCTTGGAAGGATTATGTGGAGCTCAGCTTTAGCTGCTGTTCGGATTAGCTCCTAGGTTATCTCAGATGACCGCAAGCCATGGGGGGTAACCGGTGCTGTCTAGAACGACGACTAGTGGTGTAATAATCTCCCAAGGATCTGACAAGGGCGCTTCTCTGATTAGGTAAACTGGCGTATAATTTCGATGCCCGGCGCCTAATTTCATCCTCCACGTATGGAAGACTCGAGGCCTCGTGAAGCAACCTGGTAGGACTGAATCTCTTTGGCAGGCAGGCAGGCATGCTGCATTTTTAAAGTTGTCTCTAACATTCCAGAAATTTCTCAAACAATCGAGATCGGCTAGAACAAAGGCGAACTCTTGCGAAATCCGTCTGCTCCCGCCCACCATTTCGGCAAGCTTTTGTCTCAACACTGTACTACCGTCTCTTTGATCTTGGTACCCGCGCTGCCTCCAATCAACAATGACCTGGCGATAGTATTTTCAACGTACGATTTTGGAGTACTTGTACTGGAGAAATGTGTCAGAGCTGTAAAGGCATGAACCTCAAAATATGAGTGTACCAACATTCCCAAAATGAAACTTACTTTGAAGGGACAGACACGACGTAATAGCCGACACCAGACTTGCTTTATAACAGTAGTACGCTGTGTTTCAAATATTGCGAGAGCATAATATGTATTAGTGACGTCTGTGAACAAGCTTCTTATACTTTATATCTATTTATCGCTAAAAACCGCAAATAATAATTAAGGTAATTTCTAAAGTCTTATGAGTTTCTTATTTGCAACATAACGCAATGTTTATATATCTTGGATGGATAGAGTCGACATGAAAAATTCAATGCCATGGCCGGGATGTAGACCACGGATCTCCCGGTTTCCGTCCAGTTGCTCTTACCCATTGAGCTACCATGGCCAACTTGCCGTCATAACATTAAATTCTTCATGTGACTCGTATATTTCTGCTGTACACCACTAGGGGCTCTCGTATCCGAGGTACACCGTTTGTAGCGACTTACTAAAGTAAGTACTTGAGCCCTAAGCTTCATCATTTAACTCTTATTGTTTTAGTTAATTGATTGAAATTAATCATTTCTTCACACTATGCGTATATAGGCTAAGGTCTTTGATAGATAGAATCAACATGAAAAATTCAATTGTCCATGGCCATTGTACCTATACGGGTAAGAGCGACTGGATGGAAACCAAGAGATCCGTGTATCATATCCCGGCCATGGCTATGAGTTTTTCATCATTACTCTATCTGTCCAAAACCTGAGTCTATAGACATTTACTGTGAAGATATGACTAACACCCACATACTAATTTTATATCTTATTGCTCACTGTTGACACTGAATAACTTCCTCCTTGGTGGTATAAGAAAAATAAAAACGTCTTTGGGGTGAACAATTCTTAGAAGAGATCTTCAAAACTTATCAAATTAACACAAGTACCATTGGTTTAACCTTATGGCCTTAGTTCTCACCATTCAAAAAGGAAATGTTAGAATGGGACCAATACAATTCCGAATGTACCAAAACCTTGCCATTTAATACTCAATGACACAGACATTTAATGCGGAAGGCTGTTAAAGGTTTTGTCTGTTTATCGATAAAAATAGGGAACGTTGAATAAGATAATTAATAAGTTGTTATGAATTTACAATTTCCAACGTAACGCAATGTTTATGTGTTATATTTTTCCTTTGCTTACTTTATATTTGTTGATTTTTTTACATATGTTAGGAAAAACAGGTCCTGCCATCTACACATTAAATCCAATAAATAGTTCATACCGGTCATTTCAGATGGCGCTTCTACTACGGTGATGTTTGCGCGCTCTGTTTTGAAAAATGGGCACTAATTGGACATCTACACACAACACGCAGTGCAATAATTTACACCGCTTGAGTGGTAATCTGTTTATGGACAAATACTTCCTGTAATATTTATTAATCTCAGGTAAATGTAATTAAATAGAATCAGATATTTTAGAATAAAAAAGAAAAGAAAACTTGCAAGATATTCTTTCCAGCAATCAGCGACCTAAGAACGTCCAGTAACGGGGTCTCTGTTTCCCTCTTCTGCCTTATATATATTTACAACAGCATTCCCCAGTTTGAGTCATTATAACAAATAATGTAAAGCCGTAACAATGCTATATTCCGTATCCTTTATTAAAGAAAGTTAAGTTACATATTTTGAACCACATGTTTTATTGTGCTGTAGTGTAATTTGACGAGATCCAGCACATGTCCACATTTTTGCTTTCAGAATAATGACAACGCTCTTTTTGCTTCAAATAATAGTATGCTGCATCCACTTAACGCCCCCCACCAGATTTCGAATAAGGTATTTCATTTTTTATTACTACACAGTACGACGGGCTAAACATGGATGTTAATGGAGAAGGAACACATGACCAGATCGTACACGGGGAGAGTACCCCAATAGGTAGAGAATGCGTGCTTTACGAGAGGATGAGCTTTTCCGTCTGGTTACATTTGTACAAAAGATATGAGTTACACTAATTAACACTACAATTAACTTAATAAGAATATCTACTAAACTAATTAATTACAAAAAATGGTTATTCGGCCATATTCCTTACACACTAAGCGGATCACGCCCTCTCAGGTCAAAGGCCTGCACACCAAGAGGAATATATTCGCACACTTCACATTCACTTATGCCAGAGTTGGAGAAGTGGGGGAGTGACGTCACATACCATTGAGGTCACATGAGGTATTATTTGCATTAATTAAAACAGTCACTAGTAATAATAGGGAAATCTGTGGAAATATATAAACAAACTTTTAAAGTTTGGCTAACTTAAATAAAGTTAAGACACTCAAAACGTACTTTAATTGCGTAGATATACACCTACAGTAGCAGAATTACGTCACATACACAATTACAATCTTCCAAAGCGTTCATACAATTCAGTACTGATTGCACTCTCTCACTACAAGTCTGTCTACAACTACTGCTTCGTTTGCGACTGTCACTCTGTTTGCGACTCCCTGCGCGAGTCGCCGCTTCCCTAAACACCTCCACTAATATTACTAGATATTGCCTTGATATTCTGTAACAATCAAGGTATCACTAGAATGTTCCACTTATCTCATTATTTCTTTGGCGTAACTTTTATCTCCGCGCTGTATTTATCTGCTTACACAGGCTCTTTATCTCCGAGATACACTATCCGTCCGTTATCTCTCTGCGCCGCACCATTGTGAATAATGCGTTCGGGACAGGTCTGTATCTTTTTAGTATAATATATATTACCACTTTATAACAAATTCAGTTATAAATATACTTCTACTCATTCTCCACTTGAAATGATGAACATTCATTACATGTTCTTTGCATATAAATTTGTGTCACTCATCACATTGTCACTTTACTTTCTTGTCCTTTGACCTTCGGCAGGAGTCACATCTTTTTCTTTTCACATTTGGAACATATGCGTCTTGGTCCTGTTGTTGCCATTTAGAAGATCCCTGAAACCAGCTTGAGCTATTGCTGAACGAATGCATTGTGTTCTGTACTGGGTGGAAAGAATTCGTCTAACAATTTGAGGTCTGACTGGCTCTTTTTCCTGTTCTGAGATGAATTCTCTTCTAGCATCATTACCTCTAATATGATGTAAACATTTACAGTAAAGGACGTAAGCACTGAGAGATGCTACGTCAAGTATGTCGACATATAAAGCAAGTAACCACCTCCTTGTTCCATGCTTCACTGAATAGTGACTAGCCATCACATCAACAGTACCAACACATGGCTTTGTTGAGTTGTACAACATAATAAGTTCAGGTTTTTACTATCTTGCGTTTTTGTTCACGTCTAACTTCCACAAAACCCAATTGCTTACTGTTTTTGTCTTTTATAATAACTTGATAAGACAGTGCATGTATATGTATTGCCTACGAATTTGTAACAACAATGGTCATACAAATAAGCCTCTGCCGGGGTGAATTATTTGACAAGGTTCTTCCGGGGATTTCCCTTATTCTGAAAGACGAAGGTCTGGTAACACTAAGCTCTATGTACCCTGTACTCATTTGAACATCATTTCATTAATGGTCAAATATGACTTATCGTAGGAGGTATTCCCTTATCCTGAAAGATGAATGTTTGGTATTTCTAAGCTCTATGTACCCTGTACTCATTTGAAAAGCATTTCATTCATCGTCCGTTATGACTTAACGTTGGAAGTTTTCCACTATACTGAAACATGAGTGTCAGGTATATCTCCGCAATATGGATCCTCTACTCATTTGAAAATCATTTCATTCATAGTCCGATATGACTTAACTTTCGAGGTTTTTCACCCTATTCTCAAAAATGAGTGTCAGGTAAGTCTAACCTCTATTTACCCTGTTCTATTTTGAACATCATTTCATTCATCGTCCGATATGACTTAACTTTCGAGGTTTCACCCTATCCTCAAAAATGAGTGTCAGGTAAGTCTAACCTCTTTTTACCCTGGACTCCTTTGAGCATCATGTCATTTATCGTCCGATATGACTTAACGTTTCAGCATTTCGCTAATCCTGAAAGATGAATGTTTAGTATTTCTAAGCTCTATCTACCCCGTAATCATTTAAACAGCATTTTATTCATCGTCCGATATGACCTTACGTTGGAAGTTTTACATTATTCGCCTGGTAACTCCGAGCTCCATGTACCCTGTACTCATTTCAACATTATTTCATTCATCTTCCGAGCCGTTCTCGAGTTTTTTGCGAGACTAACAAACATCAATACATTTCTATATATTAGAAGATTATTTCCTTTGCTTCATTTCATGCAGATGTGCTATTAAGGACTAGTCTATGTTTATTTGTAATGACAGATTCCTTTTGTATTTCTTCTAAAGGGCAGTTTGTACAGTATTTTCAAGGTACGATTTTGGAGTACTTGTACTGGAGAAATGTGTCAGAGATGTGAAGGGATGAATCTCAAGAATTAGGAGTGTACCAACATTCCCAAAATGAAACTCACTTTGAAGGGACAGACACGACGTAATAGCCGACAGCAAACTTGCTTTATAACAGTAGTACACTGTCTTTCAAATATTACGAGAGCATAATATGTATTAGTGACTTCATTGAACAAGATTCTTCTGGTTTATGTCTATTGATCGATAAAAATGGCAAATGATGGTTAAGGTAACTACTAAAGTTTTATGAGTTTCTCATTTCCAACATAACGCAATGTTTATATATCTTGGATGGATAGAGTGGACATGAAAAATTCAATGCCATGGCCGGGATTCGGAGCACGGATCTCCCGATTTCCGTCCAGTTATTCTTACCCATTGTGCTACCATGGCCAACTAGCGGTCATAACATTAAATTCTTCATGTGAGTCGTATATTTCCGCGGTATACCACTAGAGGCTCTAGTATCCGAGATAAACCGTTTGTGGCGACGTACTAAAGTAAGCACTTGAGTTATAAGCTTCATCATTTAACTTTTATTGTTTTAGTTAATTGATTGAAATTAATCATTTCTTCACACTATGCATATATAGGCTAAGGTATTTGATAGAATTAACATGAAAAATTCAATTGGCCATTGCCATTGTAGTCATATGGGTAAGAGCGACTGGATGGAAACCAAGAGATGCGTTTATCATATACCGGGCATGGCTATGAATATTTCATAATGACACTATCTATCCAAACCTGAGTCTATAGACATCTAGTGTGAAGAAATGATTAACTCCCATATATTAATTTTATATCATATTGCTCACTGTTGACACTGAATAACTTCCTCTTTGGAGGTATAAGAAAAAGAAAAACGTCTTTGGGCTGAACAATTCTTAGAAGAGATCTTCAAAACTTATTCAAAATAAAGCAAGTACCATCGGTTTAACCTTATGGCCTTAGTTCTCACCATTCAAAAAGGAAATAATAGAAACGGAACAATAACAAGCCGTATGGACGAAAACGTTGCCATCTCATACCCAATGACACAGACATTTTATGCGGAAGGCTGGTAAATGTTTTGTCTGTTTATCGATAAAAGTAGGGAACGTTGAATAAGTTAATTAATAAGTTGTTATGAATTTACAATTTCCAACGTAGCGCAATGCTTATGTGTTATATTTTTCCTTTGCTTACTTTATATTTGTTGATTATTTTACATATATTGGAAAAAACAGGTCCTGCCATCTACACATTAAATCCATTAAATAGTTCATATCGGTCATTTCAGATGGCGCTTCTAATACAGTGATGTTTGCGCCCTCTGTTGTTAAAAATGGGCACTAATTGGACCTCTACACACAACACGCAGTGCAATAAATTACACTGCTTGGGTGGTAATCTGTTTATGGACAAATAGTTCCTGTAATATTTATTAATCTCAAGTAAATGTAATTACATACAATCACTTATTGTAGAATAAAAAAGAAAAGAAAACTTGCACGATATTCTTAGAGCAATCAGCGGCCTAAGAGCGTCCAGTTACAGGGTCTCTGTGTCTCTCTTTCTCGCTTCTATATATTTACAACAGCAATCCCCCAGTTTGAGACATTATAACAAATAATGTAAAGCCATAACAGTGCTATATCCTGTATCATTTATTAATGAAGATTAAGTTATATATTTTTTACCACATGTTTTATTGTGCTGTAGTGTAATTCGACGAGATCAGCACATGTCCACATTTTTGCTTTCAGAATTATGGCAACACTCTTTTTGCTTCATATAATATTATGCTGCATCCACTTAACGCCCCCCCCCACCAGATTTCGAATAAAGTATTTCATTTTTAATTACTACGCAGTATGACGGGCTAAACATGGATGTTAATGGAGAAGGAACACATGACCAGATCGTACACGGGGAGAGTACTTCAATAGGTAGGGAATGCGTGCTTTACGAGAGGATGAGCTTTTCTGCCTGGTTCCATTTCTACAAAAGATATAAGTGACCTAATTAACACTACAATTCACTTAAAGAGAATATCTACTAAACTAATTAATTACAAAAAATGGTTACTCGGCCATATTCCTTACACACTAAGCGGATCATGCCCTCTCAGGTCAAAGACCTGCACACCAAGAGGAAAATATTGGCAAACTTCACATTTACTTATGCCAGAGGTGGAGAAGTGGGGGAGTGACGTCACATATCATTGAAGTCACATGAGCTATTATTTGTATTAATTAAAACAGTCACTTGTGATAATAGTGAAATGTGTGGAAATATATAAACAAACTTTTAAGAAATTCAAAACGTACTTTATTTGTATGGATATACACTTACAGTAGCAGCATTACGTCACATACACAATTACAATCTTCCAAAGCGTTCACACAATTCAGTTCTGATTACACTCTCTCACTACGAGTCTGCTTACATCTATTGCTTCTTTTGCGACTGTCACTCTGTTTGCGACTCCCAGGGCGAGTCGCCGCTTCCCTATACACCTCCACTCATATTACTAGATATTTCCGGAATATTCCGTAATAATCAAGGTATCACTAGAATGTACCACGTATCTCTTTATTTCTTTGGCATACCATTTATCTCCACGCTGTATTTATCTGCTTAGACATGCGCTTTATCTCCGTGATACACAATCCGTCCGTTATCTCTCTGCGCCGCACCATTGTGAATAATGCGTGCGCGACAATTCTGTATTTTTTATTATAATATATATTACCACTTTATAACAAATTCAGTTATAAATATACTTCTACTCATTCTCCACTTGAAATGATGAATATTCATTACATGTTCTTTGCATATAAATTTGTGTCACTCATCACATTGTCACTTTACTTACTTGTCCTTTGACCTTCGGCAGGAGTCACATCTTTTTCTTTTCAAATTTGGAGCATATGCGTCTTGGTCCTGTTTTTGCCATTTAGAAGATCCTTGAAACCAGATCGAGCTATTGCTGAACGAATGCATTGTGTTCTGTAATGGGCGGGAAAGAATTCGTCTATCAATTTGAGTTCTGACTAGCTCTTTTCCCAGTTCTGAGATGAATTCTCTTCTAGCATCATTTCCTCTAATATGATGTAAACATTTACAGTAAAGGACGTAAGCACCGAGACATGCTAAGTCAAGTATTTCGACATATAAAGCAATTGACCACCCCCTTGTTCCATGCTTCACTGGATAGTGACTAGCCATCATACCAACAGTACCAACAGCTGACTTTGTTGAGTTGTACAATATAATAAGTTCAGCTATTTTATTATCTCGCGTTTGTGTTCACGTCTAACTTCCACAAAATGCAATTGCTTACTGTATATGTCTTTTATAATAACTTGATACAACAGTGCATGTATATGTATTGTCTACGAATTTGTAACAACAATGGTCATACAAATAAGTCTCTGTCGCGGTGAATTACTTGACAAGGATCTTCCGGGGAATGCCCTGATCCTGAAAAACGAAGGCCTGGTAACACTAAGCTCTATGTACCCTGTACTCATTTGAACATCATTTCATTCATCGTCCGATATGACTTAACGTTGCAGCTTTTCGCTAATCCTGTAAGATGAATGTTTGGTATTTCTAAGCTCTATGTACCCTGTACTCATTTGAACATCATTTCATTCATCGTCCGTTATGACTTAACGTTGGAAGTTTTCCACTATCCTGAAACATGAGTGTCAGGTATATCTCTGCAATATGGATCCTCTACTCATTTGAAAATCATTTCATTCATAGTCCGATATGACTTAACTTTCGAGGCTTTTCACCCTATTCTCAAAAATGAGTGTCAGGTAAGTCTAACCTCTATTTACGCTGTTCTATTTTGAACATCATTTCATTCATCGTCCGATATGACTTAACTTTCGAGGTTTCACCCTATCCTCAAAAATGAGTGTCAGGTAAGTCTAAGCTCTATATACCCTGTTCTCTTTTGAAAATCATTTCATTCATCGTCCGATATGACTTAACTTTCGAGGTTTCACCCTATCCTCAAAAATGAGTGTCACGTAAGTCTAACCTCTTTTTACCCTGGACTCCTTTGAGCATCATGTCATTCATCGTCCGATATGACTTAACGTTGCAGCATTTCGCTGATCCTGAAAGATGAATGTTTAGTATTTCTAAGCTCTATGTACCCCGTACTCATTTGAACATCATTTCATTAATGGTCCAATATGACTTAACGTAGGAGTTGTTCCCTTATCCTGAAAGACGAAGGTCTGGGACCACTAAGCTATATGTACCCCGTAATCATTTAAACAGGATTTCATTCATCGTCCGATATGACCTAACGTTGGAAGTTTTACATTATTCGCCTGGTACCTCCGAGCTCCATGTACCCAGTACTCATTTCAACATTATTTCATTCATCTTCCGAGCCATTCTCGAGTTTTTTGCGGGACGAACAAAATCAATACATTTCTATATATTAGAAGATTATTTCCTTTGCTTTATTTTATGCAGATATGCTATTAAGGACTAGTCTACGTTTATTTGTAATGGCAGATTGCTTTTGTATATCTGCTAAAAGGCAATTTGTACAGTATTTTCAAGGTACGATTTTGGAGTACTTGTACTGGAGAAATGTGTCGGAGATGTGAAGGGATGAATCTCAAGAAATAGGAGTGTACCAACATTTCCAGAATGAAACTTACTTTGAAGGGACAGACACGACGTAATAGCCGACAGCAAACTTGCTTAATAACAGTAGTACACCGTCTTTCAAATATTACGAGAGCATAATATTGTGACTTTGTGGGTTCGTGAAATGAAAAGTCCAATTTCACCACTCAAAACTGTTTTTATTTCCACCGACTGACAGTTAAACTCTTGCCAATTACATAAAATTACGTAATGCACACAATTACGATTCACCAGTTCGTCCGTTACAACTTCACTTGTACTCGCGATTACGTCAGCTCCGATACTCATACACAGTTACGTACAGTCTTCCTTTGCACAATTTTCTCGTTCATTAACACGCCACTCCCCTTGCTAGCACGTCATTGACTAACTCTGCCTTGTTACACCAAGAAGAACTGCCTGACTGTCTCTCTGAAACCCTTTTTATAGGAATGTCACTGCTTTCTCGACTTCACCAGTTTCCAAAGGAAGGTTCCAGATGATGAAAGATCCCGTAATTTCCAGAACACAGTTGGAACAGAAACAGACCGCACAATCCTGTTTTTTTTCCCCAGCCGTCCCTGTCACCACTATAAGACGGACGAGGAGAAGGCGTGGCTAACACGGACCTCCCCTGTCTTCCGCTCTCAGCTGCTTCCACAGGGTGTTCCAACGCCCCGGTGACACTGCTCCCGCCTCAAAGCTGTTCGCCCCGAACAACACCATCGTAGCGCGCCAGGTGGTCCAGGTGTACCACCAGCATCTGCCCGGATTCTGAGCCAGAAGTAGCGCTGCCGTAGTTTGTGAGTCATACGGTTCGCTCCCAGGTGTCCTCTTGAAGTACCGGCGTGCACTTCCTCCAAGACTTCTGGGACCTTACTCCGGGGAGTACCAACTGTTCTCTCTGCACCTTCCCATCGGGTGACTCCCATACCCGGAACAGCACGCCCTCTCTGGTCTTCAACGAGTCCCATTGAGCCCAGTACGACTTTTAGCTGGCGCTCCTCGGTGCGATGTCCTCCCAGGTTGGTCTCATCCCTGCCTCCACTTCCCTCAAGAGTGGCCCCAAGTCTGCGTCCGCCAGCTGCTCCCTCCTCAGGCCTGCGCTATCCCAGCCTTCAGCAGGCACTGACACAACTACTCGGACTGCTGCGGCACGCTCCTTCTCTTCCACTCTTGTGCACTGACCGCACTCTACTGAACAGGGTCTTCGGGACATGGCGTCTGCGTTACCGTGGCTCTTCCCTCTACGATGTTCCGAGGTGAAGTCGTACTCCTGCAGCCTCTGGACCCAACGTGCCGTCTGGCCTTCCAGGTTCTTAAAGGTCAATAGCCAGGTTAGGGCGGAATGGTCAGTCCTCAGGTGGAATGGCTGACCGTACAGGTACTTGTGAAAGTGCTCCAATGTCTTTACTACCGCCAGTAACTCCCGTCGGGTGACGCAGTAGTTCTTCTCTGCCTTGGATAGCGTCTTGCTGTAATAGGCTATCACCCACTCATGGCCGTCCTGGATCTGCGATAGGACACCTCCAATGCAATGGTTGCTAGCGTCGGTGTCCACCATGAAGGTGCCACCTGGTTGTGGGAGACCCAAAATTGGAGCACTGCACAGGGTTTCCTTCAGGTGCTGGAAAGCGTCTTCGGCGTCCTCCGTCCACACATAAGGTCGGTGTTCCTCTGTTAGGCGGGTGAGGGGTTTTGCGATGTTGTCGGCCTTTTCCTCTAAGTCATTAAGGCGGTCGTCTACTTGACCCATCCGCTTGCCCAGGTTCGTGACGTCATCCCTCACGCCGGCCAACCGTTCCTCAAACTTGGCGGCGAGGACCTCGTTCGCCTCCCTCATCTCCGTTGTCAGTTCGGCCATCTTCGCGGTCGTTGTCGTGGCCAAGTTGTTGTTTGCCGTTTCCATCTTCGCTGTTAATTCGGCCTTCATTTCTTCCATCTTCCCGGTGATGTTGTCGTTGGCCGTCTTCATTTGTTTCAACTCTGCGGTGATGTTGTCGTTGGCCGTCTTCATTTGTTTCAACTCTGCGGTGATGTCGTCGTTGGCCGTCTTCATTTCCGAGGTCAGTTCGGCCTTCATTTCCATCATCTTCTCCAAAATCTTTTCCAATGCCGCGTCCATGGTTGTAATGTTCGGTGATGTTATCTTCCCGCTTCCTGACACCAGTGTGACTTTGTGGGTTCGTGAAATGAAAAGTCCAATTTCACCACTGAAAACTGTTCTTTATTTCCACCGACTGACAGTTAAACTCTTGCCAATTACATAAAATTACGTAATGCACACAATTATGATTCACCAGTTCGTCCGTTACAACTTCACTTGTACTCGCGATTACGTCAGCTCCGATACTCATACACAGTTACGTACAGTCTTCCGTTGCACAATCTTCTCGTTCATTAACACGCCGCTCCCCTTGCTAGCACGTCACTGACTAACTCTGCCTTCTTACACCAAGAAGAACTGACTGACTGTCTCTCTGAAACCCTTTTTATAGGAATGTCACTGCTTTCTCGACTTCTCCAGTTTCCAAAGGAAGGTTCCAGATGATGAAAGATCCCGTAATTTCCAGAACACAGTTGGAACAGAAACAGACCGCACAATCCTGTTTTTTTCCCCATCCGTCCCTGTCACCACTATAAGACGGACGAGGGGAAGGCGTGGCTAACACGGACCTCCCCTCTCTTCCGCTCTCAGCTGCTTCCACAGGGTGTTCCAACGCCCGGGTGACAATATGTTTTAGTGACTTCATTGAACAAGATTCTTCTAGTTTATGTCTATTGATCGATAAAAGTGGCAAATAATGATTAAGGTAACTACTAAAGTTTTATGAGTTTCTCATTTCCAACATAACGCAATGTTTATATATCTTGGATGCATAGAGTCAACATGAAAAATTCAATGCCATGGCCGGGGTTCGGACCACGGATCTCCCGATTTCCGTCTAGTAGCTCTTACCCATTGAGCTACCATGGCCAACTTGCCGTCATAACATTAAATTCTTCATATGACTCGTATTTTTCCGCGGTGTACCTCTAGGGGCTCTCGTATCCGAGATACACCGTTTGTGGCGACTTACTAAAGTAAGTACTTGAATCATAAGCTTCATCATTTAACTCTTATTGTTTAGTTAGTTGATGGAAATTAATCATTTCTTCACACTATGCGTATATAGCCTAAGGTCTTTGATAGATAGAATCAACATGAAAAATTCAATTTGGCATGGCCATGGTAGCTATATGTGAAAGAGCGACTGGACGGAAACCAAGAGATCCGGGTATCATATCCCGGCCATGGCTATGAATTTTTCATAATTACTGTATCTATCTAAAACCTGAGTCTATAGACATCTAGTGTGAAGAAATGATTAACTCACATATATTAATTTTATATCTTATTGCTCAATGTTGACACTGAATAACTTCCTCCTTGGAGATATCAGAGAAATAAAAACGCCTTTGGGGTGAAGAATTCTTAGAGGAGATCTTCAAAACTTATTCAAAATAACACAAGTACCATCGGTTTAACCTGATGGTCTTAGTTCTCATCATTTGGTACAGGAAACAGGGAATGGGAACAATAACAAGCCGTACGGACCAAAACGTTAACAATTAATACCCAATGACACAGACATTTAATGCGAAAGGCTGGTAAAGGTTTTGTCTGTTTATCGATAAAAAAGGGAACGTTGAATAAGATAATTTATAAGTTGCTATGAATTTACAATTTCCAACGTAATGCAATGTTTATGTGTTAAATTTATCCTTTGCTTACCTTATATTTTACATACATTAGAAAAGACAGGTTCTGCCATCTACACATTAAATCCATTAAATAGTTCATATCTGTCATTTCAGATGGCGCTTCGAATACAGTGATGTTTGCGCGCTCTTTTGTGAAAAAGGGACACTAATTGGATATCTACACACAACACGCAGTGCAATAATTTACTCCGCTTGAGTGGTAATCTGTTTACGGACAAATAGTTCCTGTTATATTTATTAATTTCAGGTAAATGTAATTACATTCAATCGCTTATTGTAGAATAAAAAAGAAAAGAAATCTTGCACGATATTCTTTCGAGCAATCAGCGGCCTAAGAGCGTCCAGTTACAGGGTCTCTGTGTCTCTCTTTCTCGCTTCTATATATTTACAACAGCAATCCCCCAGTTTGAGACGTTATAACAAATAATGTAAAGCCGTAAAAATGCTATATTCTGTATGATTTATTAAAGAAAGTTAAGTTATATATTTTGTACCACATGTTTTATTGTGCTGTAGTGCAATTGGACAAGTCCAGCACATGTCCACATTTTTGCTTTTAGAATTATGACAACACTCTTTTTGCTTCATATAATAGTGTGCTGCATCCACTTAACGCCCCCCCCACCAGATTTCGAATAAAGTATTTCGTTTTTAATTCCTACGCAGTATGACGGGCTAACCATGGATGTTAATGGAGAATGAACACATGACCAGATCGTACACGGGGAGAGTACCTCAATAGGTAGGGAATGCGTGCTTTAAGAGAGGATGAGCTTTTCTGTCTGGTTACATTTCTACAAAAGATATGAAAGACACTAATTAACACTACAATTCACTTAATAAGAATATCTACTAAACTAATTAATTACAAAAAAAATGGTTACTCGGCCATATTCCTTACACACTAAGCGCATCACGCCCTCTCAGGTCAAAGACCTGCACACCAAGAGGAAAATATTCGCACACTTCACATTCACTTATTCCAGAGGTGGAGAAGTGGGGGAGTGACGTCACATACCATTGAAGTCACATGAGCTATTATTTGTATTAATTTAAACAGTCACTTGTGATAATAGTGAATGTGTGGAAATATATAAACAATCTTTTAAAGTTTGGCTAACTTAAATAAGGTTAAGAAATTCAAAACCTACTTTATTTGCGCAGATATACACTTACAGTAGCAGCATAACGTCACAAGGACAATTGCAATCTTCCAAAGCGTTCACACAATTCAGTTCTGATTACACTCTCTCACTACGAGTCTGTTTACAACTACTGCTTCGTTTGCGACTGTCACTCTGTTTGCGACTCCCTGGGCGAGTCGCCGCTTCCCTAAACATCTCCACTCATATTACTAGATATTTCCGGAATATTCTGTAACAATCAAGGTATCACTAGAGTGTTCCAGTTATCTCTTTATTTCTTTGGCTTACCTTTTATCTCCACGCTGTACTTATCTGCTCAGACAGGCTCTTTATCTCCGTGATAGGCTATCCGTCCGTTATCTCTCTGCGCCGCACCATTGTGAATAATGTTTTCGCGACAATTCTGTATTTTTTATTATAATATATATTACCACTTTATAACAAATTCAGTTATAAATATATTTCTACTCATTCTCCACTTGAAATGATGAACATTCATTACATGTTCTTTGCATATAAATTTTTGTCACTCATCACATTGTCACTTTACTTTCTTGTCCTTTGACCTTCGGCAGGAGTCACATCTTTTTCTTTTCAAATTTGGAGCATATGCGTTTTGGTCCTGTTGTTGCCATTTAGAAGATCCTTGAAACCAGATTGAGCTATTGCTGAACGAATGCATTGTGTTCTGTACTGGGTGGGAAATAATTCGTCTATCAATTTGAGGTCTGACTAGCCCTTTTCCCAGTTCTGAGATGAATTCTCTTCTAGCATCATTACCTCTAATATGATGTCAAAATTTACAGTAGGACGTAAGCACTGAGACATGCTAAGTCAAGTATGTCGACATATAAAGCAATGACCACCTCCATGATCCATGCTTAACTGAATAGTGACTAGCCATCATACCACAGTACCAACACCTGACTTTGTTGAGTTGTACAACATAATAAGTTCAGGTCTTTACTCTCTCGTGTTTGTATTCACGTCTAACTGCCACAAAACGTAATTGCTTACTGCATTTGTCTTTTATAATAACTTGATACAACAGTGCATGTATACGTATTGTCTACGAATTGGTAACAACAATGGTCAAAGAAATAAGCCTCTGTCGGTGTGAGTCATTTGACAAAGTTCTTCCGGGGATTTCCCTTATCCTGAAAGACGAAGGTCTGGTAACTCTAAGCTCTATGTACCGTGTACTCATTTGAACATCATTTCATTAATGGTCCATTATGACTTAACGTAGGAGGTGTTCCCTTATCCTGAAACGCGAAGGTCTGGAAACACTAAGCTCCATGTACCCTGTACTCATTTGAACATAATTTCATTAATGGTCCAATATGACTTAACGTAGGCGGTGTTCCCTTATCATAAAAGACGAAGGTCTGGGATCACTAAGCTCTATTTACCTTGGACTCCTTTGAGCATCATTTCATTCATCGTCCGATATGACTTAACGTTACAGGATTTCGCTAATCCTGAAAGATGAATGTTTAGTACTTCTAAGCTCTATGTACCCCGTACTCATTTAAACAGCATTTCATTCATCGTCCGATATGACCTAACCTTGGTAGTTTTACATTATTCGCCTGGTAACTCCGAGCTCCATGTACCCTGTACTCATTTCTACATTATTTCATTCATCTTCCGAGCCGTTCTCGAGTTTTTTGCGAGACTAACAAACATCAAAACATTTCTATATATTAGAAGGTTCTTTCCTTTGCTTCAGTTTATGCAGATATGCTATTAAGTACTAGTCTATGTTTATTTGTAATGGCAGGTTGCTTTTGTATTTCTTCTAAAAGTAGGTTGTACACTATTTTCAAGGTACGATTTTGGAGTACTTGTACTGGAGAAATGTGTCAGAGATGTGAAGGGATGAATCTCAAGAAATAGGAGTGTACCAACATTCCCAAAATGAAACTTACCTTGAAGGGACAGACACGACGTAATAGCTGACAGCAGACTTGCTTTATAACAGTACTACACTGTTTTTCAAATATTACGAGAGCATAATATGTATTAGTGACTCAGTGAACAATCTTCTTATTGTGTATATCTATTTATCGATAAAAATGGCAAATAATGATTAAGCTAATTACTAAAGTCTTATGAGTTTCTCATTTCCAACATATCGCAATGTTTATATATCTTGGATGGATGGTCCACCTAAAATTTCAATGCCATGGTTTGGATTTGGTACACGGATACCCTTGTTTCCATCCAGTCGCTCTTACCCATTGAGCTACCATGTCCAACTTGCCGTGCTGATATAAAATTGTTCAAATGACTCGTGTGTTTCCCCGGTAAACCACTAGGGGCTCTCGTTTTCGAGATACATCACTTGTGGCGAGTTACTAGTGCAAGTGCGTGAGTCACAGGCTTCGCCATTTAACTCCTATTATTTTAGTAAATTGATGGAAATTTACCTTTTCTTCACACTAGCCTTATATAGGGTAAGGTTTACAATACTTAGATAGAATCGTCATTAAGAAATCAATCGGCCGTGCCATATATGTATATATCTATATGTGTTCATTAGTGTACTTAATGTCAGGCCGGCACGATGGTCTAGGTACCTCAATGGGGCAGAGCAACTGGATGGAAACCAAGAGATCCGCCGTTGATATCCAGGCCTTGGCGATGAATTTTTCATATCGACTCTATCTATCCGAAACTTTGGCCTATATACGGCTAGTCTGAACAAATGATTAATTCTCATCAATTAATTTATATATCTTGTTGCTCACTGTCAACACTGAATAACTTCATCCTTTGAAGTATAAGAAAAAGAGAAACGTCTTTGGGGTAAACAATTCTTAGAAGAGATATTCAAAATTTGTCTAAAGTGAACCAAGTACCATCTACTTAAATTTATGGCCTTATTACTCAGTAGGTTAAAGTTACAAGACACTTTCAACTGATAAGTTGATATCGAAACTAGGAACAGACAACATGCCGTATGCAGCAGCAGCACAAATCTGGCAGGCTGTTTGGAACAGCCCGAAGGGTGGTCAAATCGTGTACCTGCTCTGGGAAGAGCTTAACCACGTAGTGGTGGGATGTGGATGTTGCAGAATGACGGGTGTAATTTAAGTGGGGTTAGTGTAGGGAGGTAGCTTTTTGCTCCTCAGGGAATGATGAACCGGGTGCTACGGACAGCGAGCACCGCTGGTGGGTTAGTTAATAAACTAGGAAGAAGGTATGTATAATTTTGAATATTCCATAATAACAAATTTAGGAGTAGCTGAAATTTAATTTAGGCTGGAATGGAGATCATGTGGTTACCGGTAGTGACCGCAAGACATGCGGGGTAACCGGAATCGCTTATAGCGACGCTCACGAGGAACATAATCCCCAAGGGATCTGACTAGGGCGCTCTGATGTTGGGGCATACCCTCGAAGAATTTTGTCGCCCGGCGTCTAATTTCATCCTCCACATATCGGAGGGATGAAGCCTCATGAAGTAATCTCACGGGGAACCTTGTACAAACAGAATAAATAATCCGAAGACATTTATTCTGTGCACGTTGGAGCAGAACTAGATGTGAGCCTGCGGCCATACCCCAGACTTCGCACGCATAGAGCATGATAGGGAGGACCAGAGCCACAAAGAGGCGCAACTTTAGGGGAACAGACATCGCAGACCGAAGCACAGGGTATAGTGATGCCACGGCACCACACGACCGATGAGCTTGCTCCTGGATGTGCTCCCGAAAAGTTAGGCCCTTGTCCAGCTTGACTCCCAAGTACTTGATTGAATTCTCCCACCTGATCCCTTGCCCGAAGTAGGCAAATTGGGGGAAGTTGGCGGGAAAGCGGCGCTTGGTGAACAATATCGCTTGGCTTTCCTCCGTATTAATGGACAATCGCCAAAGCGTGCACCATTCCTGGAGGAGGATTAGATATTTTTGGATGGGGTTGAAGGTTCTGCGTGGGTGTCTGTTTGTTGAGAATAGCAGCACGTCGTCAGCATACTGTGCTATGTTGACGTGCTGTTCAGTGGGAAGGTCAGCCACATAGACGCTGTACAGCGTCGGGGATAACACAGAACCTTCGGGGAATGCTGTATGGACTAAACGACTTCCAATTAATATCAAATGACGCATATTTTAATGCAGAAAGCTGTTAAAGGTTTTGTCTGCTTATCGATAAAATGGGAAACGTTGAATAGGATAAATATGAAACTGTTAGGCATTTACAATTTACAACGTAACGCAATGTTTTATGTTATCTTTTACACTAGTTACTTTATACTTGTTAATGATTTTAATATATGTAGGGAAGAAACTGGTGGTGCCATCTACACCTGAAATCCATTGAAATAGTTCATATTGGTGATTGTACATGGCACTTCTAGATGGTTTAAGTGGAGCTTTGGCAAGTATTTCATCTTCTAGGTGCTCCATATAGAAATTAGCTGTAGCTGGTGACAAAGGGGAGCCCATTGCTGCTCCGTCTACTTGTTCAAAGAAAGTACCACAAAACAAGAAGAAATTGGACGTCAGGATATGTTGGAAGAGCTCTATGATATCAGCCAGAAGGTGCTCCTTCAGAATTTGGATGGCTTCTTGAAATGGCACACTTGTAAATAGAAAAACCACGTCGAAGCTGACAAGAAGATCAGAAGGGCCTATAGATATGTTCCTAAGTGTATGTACAAACTGTGTGGAATTACACACATGATGTGGGCAATCCCCTACCAGAGGTTGTAACAGATCAGCCAGCTGACGTGCCAGCTGATTTGCAGGGCTGCTCCTGCCGTCCACAATGGGGCGTAAAGGAACATCCGGTTTGTTGATCTTCGGAAGTCCATACATTCTAGGAGACCTGGCACCCGATGGTGATACCGTCTTCTTAATTTCTACAGTAACTCAGGATCGTTTAATAAGTTGTACAGTCCGACCTTCGATGGAAGATGTAGGATTTTTATCGAGAATCATGTAGGACGGATCATCAACGAGCTGCTTCATTTTCTCTAAGTATTGGGCTGTGGAGCGGACCACAGTGGCATTACGCTTGTCCGCCGACAAGACAACCAAGTTTTCATCATTCCGAAGTCTCTTAAGCACTAAACTTCATCTCTGTTGATATTGGGCCTAGGAAGTGTGGTGTGAATAACAGCAGCGGCCGCCGCAGTGCGTATTTCTTCGGCACTATCTAACTTAAGTTAATGAATAGCGGATTCCCCCCCCCCCCGCTGATGATGATATCATCAACTGGAAGATAACTCGGAGTTGGCGCGAAGTTTACCCTTTCGACAAAATGGAACAAGTGGGTTCGTCCAATTCTTGGTTCGTGAAGTTGACTATGATGCAGCTGGAAGGTAGAGGCGGAATGGAATCCTTGGAATGCACCAGTGAGTTGAACTTCATCTCTTGCTTGGTACTCCGGAGAAGCTTGGTTTGACCTTGAGCTAAGGTGAAGGTGTCCACCCTATACCAATCCATTGGAGATACTGCAATTTTTTATTATTACGTGCATCAACACTTTACAAAAATCCAGCTATAAATACACTTTACTCATTCTTCACTTGAAATGAAGAACGATCACTGCACCATCGCTGCGGATAAATATGTGATACTCATCATATTGTCTCTTCACCTTCTTGTCCTTTACCTAGGGCAGCAGTCACATATTTTTCGTTTCAGATTGGGAACATCTGCATTTTGGTCCAGTTGTTGCCTTAGAAGATCTTTGAAACCAGCCTGAGTTTTTGCTGAACGAATGCACCGTGCACTGCACTGGGAGGAAAGAATTCGTCTCCCAATTTGAGGTCTGACTAGCACTTATCCCAGTTCTGAGAGGAATTTTTTCTAGTATATTTACCTCTCATATGATGTAAAATTTACAGTACAGGACGTGAGCACTGAGACATGCTATGCCAAGTATATCGACAAATAAAGCAAGTGACCGCCTTCTTGTTCCATGCTTCACTAAACGGTGGCTAGCCATCTCATCAACAGTATAAACAACTGACCTTGTTGAGTTGTACAACATTATCACTTTAAGCTTTTTTTTTCCTTTTGTCTTTCTTCACGTCAAAATTTCACAAAACGCAATTACTAACTGTATTTGTATTTTATAATAATCAGTTACAACAATGTATCGGTATGTATTGTCTACGAATTTGTAACAACAGTGGAGCTACAAATGGATCTCTGTCAGGGTGAATTAACTGCACAAGGTTTTCCCTTATCCCGAAAGACAAATGTCTGGCATCTCTAAGCTCTATGTATAACTTACCTATTTGAATATCATTTCATTCATCGTCCTATATGACTTAAAGTTAGAGGTTTTCTCTTATCCTCAGAGATGAGAGCCTGGGAACCCTAAGCTTTATTGACCCTGGACTCATTTGAACATCATTTCATTCAGCGTCCGATAAGACTTAACGTTGGAGGTTTTCTCTTATCCTAAGAGATGAATGTCTGGTAAAACTTACCTTATGGACCCTGGACTCATTTGAACATCATTTCATTCCTCGTCCGATATGACTTAAAGTTGGAGGTTTTCTCTTATCCTCAGAAATGAATGTCTGATAATCCTAACTTTATGGACCCTGGACTCATTTGAAGATAATTTCATTCCTCGTCCGATATGACTTAAAGTTTCAGGTTTTCTCTTATCCTCAGAAATGAATGTCTAGGAACCCTAAGCTTTATGGAACCTGGACTCATTTGAACATCATTTTTTATCGTCGGATATGACCTAAAGTTTCAGGTTTTCTCTTATCCTCAGAGATGAGAGTCTGGGAACCCTAAGCTTTATGGACCCTGGACTCATTTTAACATCATTTCATTTATCGTCGGATATGACATAAAGTTTCAGGTTTTCTCTTATCCTCAGGGATGAATGTCTAGGTACCCTAAGCTTTATGGACCCTGGACTCATTTGAACATCATTTCATTTATCGTCGGATTTGACCTAAAGTTTCAGGTTTTCTCTTATCCCCAGAGATGTATGTCTGGTAACTCTAAGCTTTATGGACCCTGGACTCATTTCAATATCACTTCATTCATCGTCCGGTATAATTTAAAGTTGGAGATTTTCTCTCATCCTCAGAGATGAATGTCTGGTAACTCTAAGCTTTATGGACCCAGGGCTCATTTGAATATCATTTCATTCATCGTCCGTTATGACTTAAAGTTTGAGCTTCCAGCAGTTGGAGTTTCCAGCAGTTAGAGTTTCCAGCAGTTACCAGTTGGAGCTGGTATCCAGCACTACAGTTTAAATATAAGTTTATTAAATGTTCTGAATATTTAATTTATTTTAAGTATAATATTAGGCTAGTTTAGTAAATTGATTTTTGGAATGATAGAGTCAGACTGAAAAATTCAATGCCTTGGCTGGTATTTTTCATTCTGACTCTATCATTCCATACTTTAGCCCACACACGGATGGTGTGAAAGAACAATTATTTCGAAATTGATTTTTATTAAGTGTATATATATTATTGCTGCTTGATTTAATCGATTAACCAAAACGGTTACTCGATTAATAATTTATTTGATATTAAAGATTAAAAAATATTAATCGAGTAATCGAATCGATTAAAATTAATCGATTCCAATAAATATTAATCAAAACTCTTTTTGCCAAATTCGTCCCTCTTTGTTTTGATGTATTTCTTCCAACGTAAACAGCCTTCTAACGCATCAAGCTTTCACTAGACCGTAATGTTCTTTGAATTTTGAGATAATATAACTCCTAATGGCTAAAAGAAATCAAAGTGCACCCTGAGAAAGTCTAAGTAACACATCTGTTGTGAATTATTCTAAGAGGCACATAACTATTTATAGATGCTGACAGAGAGCTTTCTTTCCTTACAGCTTGTGTGTGTCAACATATCGTATACAACTGATTATTTATTACTTGCTATCAAAAACTGAACTGTAAAACCTTTAACCGAACACTTCGATTACGTAGCTATGGAAACTATAGCTGATCCCTCTTCTCAGGGTCGGTGGTGGTGGTGTAACTGCTGTAAATTGCAGTAAGTCAGTTACGTCTCTGAGTTCGTGATCGTGAGTGAAAGTTTTGTGTTAAAAAGCTAAAATAAGGAAAAACGTTATAAAAACAACTGCATGTCAGTCTCTGAAATCTTAGTAGATATTGGTGTAATACATTACTAAATAATTACTTACAAAAATATTGTAAATCTAATTCAATACATATGTAAAGCAAGTGCACTTGATGCAAACACAGATTTTTAATCTAAATATTTAAAAGTTTCATAAATAATGAAACGTACAGAGTATTAAAGTACTTTATATAATCCTTACACTTAATTTTTGAAGAGATAATATCCCGAGTAATCGATAGATCAATCGATTAAAGTAATACGGTTAATCGATTAAAAATTGATCGATCTACAACACTATATATATTCCTGAAGGAGTTGAAGAATACTTTTTACAAGGGTCAGTACTGAAAGTCATATGAGTCAGATTTGTGTGTCCTTCCTCCCGGGGATGCCCAGAAGGTCGCAGTGTCGAATCTCCTCACAGTCATTTCATCCAAAGTTCACTACATAGTATACTATAATATGGTCAGTTTATTTTTCACGCCAGTTTCTGTGGTAAATAAAAATTAGTACATGTAGTGACGATTGATAAGGCCAAATTGAGGTTAAAATGTTTTCGGGAGTTAAGTAATGCATTTTCTTACATCTGTTATATCAGTTTAGTTAAAGGCAGCTGTAAGGAGCGTCATTAGCAGACGCACATGGTTTTGGCACTGTATTCTTAAGTAACGGTTCTGCTTCCAAGTAGAAAAAATAATTTTTAATGTTGGCAATCAATTAACTACATCGTGTTTATTTTCAATTTAAATCTTCCCTGTTATCTTCAAAGTCTTGACTTGGTACAGCATTTATACAAGTTTTTTACTATCTTTCCAATAGCGTAGGTGAGGGGAGGTTACCTTTTTTATTTATACTCACATAACTTTCTCCACCAACCGTTGTTTGTAATTTTTTCTGCTACCTAGTTAAAGTAAGTAGAGCAAGTATTATATTCCATCCAAAAATTCGATACGATTCACCGGAAATGCCTGTTTAGACACCCTCAAATAGAGTACGAGGGCTATACAATAAAGAATTTTCAACATTTTTTGACAACCTACCTTTACTCATCCTCATAATTTTGATAGTCTCGGTCCTGAATTTTAGTGAAAAAAATTTATGACAGTAAAAACTTAATTATCATGCTTTATTGAACATCCCTCGTATAAATGGTAATCGTTCACCAATAGACAAAAACTTAATACATAAAAATGCAGACTCCTTTGATACACACAATCTGTTACAAACAATGGTCTATGTGTCCAATGCTATTTGTCAAATGTTTTTATTTATGTTCTGGTTATTTAATAATTTTTTATTTTTAAAACTCCTGTCCATTCTGAGTTCTCGGGGTAGAAGTACAGTAAAAAAGCTGTGATTTGCTTATTATTTAATATAATTTAAAAAAATTAAAGAACATATAGGAATAACACCGGGGGAATAATGGAAATAATTAAATAAAGGAATTGAAAATACAAAAGGGTCGTGAGTAATGCTAATAGTGAAATATTAAAATTTGGAAATATATATGGTTTATTTGAGGATGCCTTGTTTTATTTTGTATACTTGTTTTATATATTTTGCTCTGTTTGCAATTTATGGTTGTCTGTAGGTACCTGTATCAATCTGAAAGGTGTGTCGTTTACAAAACTAATAAATTGTGTAATAACATAGAATCAATGTCCTGGTCTTAAAAATGAGGTTCCAGGGCGCCATATTTCAGTTGTTTATATATTTGTTTACTTATTTATTCATTTAGGGCCACTGCATGGAGAGAGTATCTGATTTTAAAGATATCACTCGACAGAGCGTTGAGGCGTATCGACCTTGAGGTAAACAACGCTGTGATCGTCTCTTATCAAATCTTATCTGGTCGATTAAAAGAGTGAAATGTTAGTAAGTTGACGTACAGTAAGTTACGAAACACAAATAGAGCGACTGGAAGCTGCGTGTGCCCGCCTCGGTAGTGTAGATGGCAGCGTGTCTGCCTCACGTTCAAGAGGTGCTGAGTTTGAATCTCGGTAAGAGAGAGTTACCTGGATAACGTTTTTAACGGGGTTTCCCTTATCCTGAAAGACGTATGTCGGGTAACTCTTTGGACCCTGGGTTCATTTGAGCATCATTTCACCAATTCCATTCATCGTCCGATATGACTTAACGTTGAGGGACGTAAATTACAACAACAACAAAAATAGCTGCGTGTGGAAGGTTTTACCTTGTCCTGAAAGACAAATGTATGGCAACTCTAAGCTCTATGTAAAACTTACCCATTTGAATATCATTTCATTCATCGTCCGATATGACTTAAAGTTAGAGGTTTTCTCTTATCCTCAGAGATAAATGTCTGATAACTCTAAGCTTTATGTAACCTGGAATCATATGAATATCATTTCATTCATCGTCCGTTAAGACTTAAATTTGGAAGTTTTCTCTTATCCTCAGAGATGATTGTCTGGCAACCCCAAGCTTTATGGTCCCAGGACTCATTTGAATATCATTTCATTCATCGTCCGATATGACCTAAAGTTGGATGTTTTCTCTTATCCTCAGAGATGATTGTCTGGTAACTCTTAAGCTTTATGGACCCAGGACTCATTTGAATATCATTTCATTCATCGTCCGATATAACATTAATTTGTAGGTTTTTTCTTATCCTCAGAGATGAATGTCTGACAACGCTAAGCTTTATGGACCCTGGACTCATTTGAATATCATTTCATTCATTGTCCGTTATGACATAAATTTCGAGGTTTTCTCTTATCCTCTGAAATGAATGTCTGGCAACCCTGAGCTTTATGGATCCTGGACTCATTTGAATATCATTTCATTCATCGTCCGTTATGACTTACATTTGGAGGTTATCTCTTATCCTTAGAGATGAATGTCTAGGTACCCTCAGCTTTATGGACCCTGGAGTCATTTGAATATCATTCCATTCGTCGTCCGTTATGACATAAAGTTTGAGGTTATCTCTTACCCTCAGAGATGAATGTCTGGGAACCCTAAGCTTTATGTACCCTGGACTCATTTGAATATCATTTTTTTCATCGTCCCATATGACCTAAAATTTGAGGTTTTCTCTTATCCTTAGAGATGAATGTCTGTGAACCCTAAGCTTTGTGTATCCTGGACTCATTTGCACATCATTTTTTTTTCATCGACCCATATGACCTAAAATTTGAGGTTTTCTCTTATCCTCAGAGATGATTGTCTGATAACCCTAAGCTTTATGGACCCTGGATTCATTTGAACATCATTTCATATATCGTTCGATGTGAGTTAAGTTAGTGGTTTTACCTTATGCTGAAAGAAGAATGTGCGATAACTGTAAGCTCGTTGTACTCTTTACTCATTGGAACATTATTTCATTCATCGTCCGATATAATTGAACGATGGAGGAGAGTTCCCTTATCCTCAAATATGAACGTTGAGTAAGTCAAAGCTCTAGGTACCCTAGACTCATTTGAACATCATTTCATTCATCCTACGGTATCATTTAACGTTGGACCTTTTCCCTTATCCTGAACGATGAGTGTTCAGGACCTGTAAGCTCTGTGAATCCTGGACTCACTTGAACATTATTTTATTCATCGTCCGATATGTCTTAACGTTGGAGGTTTTCCCTTATTCTTAATGACGAATGTCGGGTAATTCTAAGCTCTATGTACTCTGATCTCATGTTAACATCATTTCATTCATCGTGCGAGCCGTTCTCGAACTTTTGCGAGACTTACAAGCGTCAATTTTTTATATATTATTAGTTTATTATCTGAATTTCTGGAGATATATTTTTAAGCACAAGTTTGTGCTTATTTGTATGGCATTGCGACAATACCATGGTAGAGTGTTTTTGTATTTCTTGTAAAAGGCAAATTATTTTCAAGGTACGATTTTGGAGTACTGGTACTGGAGAAATGTGTCAGAGCTATGAAGGGATGAATCTCAAGAAATAAGAGTGTACCAACATTCCTAAAATGAAACTTACTTTGAAGGGACACACACGATGTAATAGCCAACAGCACACTTGCTTTATAACAGTAGTAAGCTGTTTTTCAAATTTTACGGGGGCATAATATGTATTAATGACTTCAGTGGACAAGGTTCTTTTAGTTAATGTATATTTATCGATAAAAATGGCAACTGATGGCTAAGGTAATTACTAAATTCTTATGAGTTTCTCATTTCCAACATAACGCAAATTTTATATATTTTTGATGGATAGAGCCGACAAGAAAAATTCAGTGACATGGCCGTGATTGAACCACAGGATCCCCTGGTTTCCGTACAGTCACTCCTACCCATTGAGCTACCATGGCCAACTTGCCATGAAATTAAGTTCTTTAGTTGACTCGTATATTTCCCCGGTAAACCACTAGGGGCTCTCGTATCACAGCGATCTTCAAGACTTTCTACCGTAAGTACTTGAGTCCCAAGCTTCATCATTTAACTTTCATTATTTTAGTTAATTGATGGAAATTAATCATTTCTTTACACTATCCGTATATAGACTAAGGTGTAAGAATCGACATGAAAAATTGAAACGGCCATGGCATATGTAAACGAGTTATACTATTATACATAAATGACATTATATTAGAGTTAATTGGAGAATATAATATCAGGACGGCACGCTGGCCATGGTAGCTCAATGGGTAAGGGCGACTGGATGGAAACCAAGAGATCCGTGGTTCATATCCCGGCCATGGCGTTGAATTTTTCATATCGACTCTATTCATCCAAAACCTTAGCCTATATGCATCTAGTGTACACCAATAATTGATTTCTATCAATTAACTTATAAATCTTGTTGCACACTGTTGACACTGAATTACTTCTTCCTTGGAAGTATAAGAAAAAGAACAACGTCTTTGAGGTGAAGAATTATTGGAAGAGATGTTCAAAACTTTCTCTAAAATGAACCAAGTACCATCTGCTTAACCTGACGTCTTTAGTTCTCTGTATTTTAAATATACAAGACACTTTCAATTAGTAGAAATCCTATTGAAATTTAGGAGCAGACTATATGCCGAATGGACCAAAATATTGCCAATTAATATCCAATGACACAGACAACTACTGCAGAAGGCTGGTAAAGGTTTTGTCTGTTTATCGATAAAAATAGTAGACGTTGAAGAGGATAATTATAAAACTGTTATGAATTTACAATTTCCAAGTAACGCAACGTTTATATGTTATCTTTTGCATTTACTTACTTTACACTTGTAAATGTTTTCTATATATCGGGAAGAAACGGGTGGTGCCATCTACCCCTGTATTCCATTGAAATAGTTCATATCAGTGATTGCAGTTGGCAGTTCTACCCACAGCATGCAGTGCAATAATTTAATCTGAATGAATGGTAATTCGAGTATGGACAAATGGTGCCTGTAATATTTATTGATCTAAGGGAAAAATTATTACATGCAATCACTTATTGTACAATAAAAAAGAAAAGAAGTGTGCACGATATTCCTTTGAGCAATCAACGGCCTAAGAACGTCCCGTTACAGGCTCTCTGGGTCTCTCTTTCTCCCCTCTATATATTTACAACAGCATTCCCCAGTTTGAGACATTATAACTAATACTGTAAAGCCGTAGCAATGCTATATTCTGTATCATTTACTAAAGAAGGTTAAGTTACATGTTTTGTGCTGCATGTTTTATTGTGCTATAGTGTGATTTGACGAGATCCAGCACATGTTCACATTTTTTCTTTCAGAATTATGGCAACCCTCTTTTTGCTATATGTAGTATTATGCTGCTTCCACTTAACCGCGACCCCCCCAGAGTTTCCAATAAAGTATTTCATTTTTAATTACTACATAGTGTGATGCGGTAACCATGGATGTTAATGGAGAAGGAACACATGACCAGATCGTACACGGGGAGAGTACCTCAATAGGTAGGGAATGCGTGCTTTACGAGAGGATGAGCTTTCCTGTCTGGTTACATTTCTACAAAAGATATGAGTGACACTAAGTAACACTACAATTCAATTAACAAGAATATTTACTAAACTAATTAATTACAAAAATAGTCACACGCACCCACCCCTTACACAGTCAGGGCATCACGCCCTCTCAGGTCAAAGACCTGCACACCAAGAAAAAGATATTCGCACACTTCACATTCTCTTATGCCAGAGGTGGAGAAGTGGGGGAGTGACGTCACATACCACTGAAGTCACATGAGCTATTATTTGTATTAATTAAAACAGTCACATGTGACAATAGTGAAATGTGTGGAAATATATAAACAAACTTTTAAAGTTTGGCTAACTTAAATAAAGTTTTAGCTTATTAAGGTTTAATAATTGTAACCTGTCTCTTAATTTAAGTACTTTATCATTCTGGACAGATTACTATAGCTTTATATATAGCTTTATGTAAGTATAGATTTGCCTCCAAACATTTGACACAAAGACATGAGTGGAAAGACACGTTTTGAGGTCTTTCGAATGCAGAAAGTATTTTTATAAAAAGCTTGTAGTGCTTTATTTCAGGAGGGGAGAGAAATGGTGCTCCAAGATGTAGCGATGTAACGTTGTAGCCGATGTCAGGGGGAGACTGTAACTGTACTCTGCTACAGGAAATATTTTCTTAGTGGAGGGAAGTTTGATTGAGGACTGATGGGAGTTAACCCTCGTATGGTATAAGCTCTGCATAAACATATTTTATGTCTGGGGTCTCTTTTCACCCCAAAGTGATTCTAAAATCTATGTGGCGTTAAAGTGTAAAATAATTCCGCAAAAATAATAATGACTTTATTTTGAGACCAAACCACATCTTTTAATTTAAAACTCCATTCTTGTATGCATTACAAGTTATGTACTAGCTATATTTGAAATATGAAAATATATATTTTTCAGTTCTATTTTAACACAAAATGTTCATTTACCTCACAATATACCAGGGTCCTTCAATAAATAACATAAGTGATTTAATTGTATGTGAATAAACCGCCCTGGAGCGCCATAACTGCTAGTGGTGGAAAGGTGAACTCTTCCTCTAGCTGTGAGTGCCAGTCATGCAGAGTCAATCAGTTGGAAGTTAGAGCCCGATACGTGAGGTCGTGTTTACTGCATCCACCATGGAACTGAAACTGCAGCAACGCGCATCAATAAAGTTGTGTGTTCTGTTAGACAAAACTCCTACAGAAACCTCTGAAATGGTGCAGCAAGCTTTAGGCAAAACACAAGTCTTTGAGTGGTATAAACGTTTCAAAGGGGGTCATGGAGACCTTCAAGATTCTCCCAACAGCAAAAACGGAAGTCAACATTAACACAAATGACGCAATTGTTCGAGAAGACCGTCGCATAACGATTTCGAAAGTGGTAGATATAATGCATTTATCTTTTTGAACTGTAGACGACATAATTCACAATGATCTTGGCTATCGAAAAGTTGCAGCCAAAATGGTTACCGCAAGTGTTGAAGGACGATCAGAAGGCTCGCCGTGTAATAACGTGTCAAGAATGGCTCAGAAGGTTACGACTGGAGCCAGTATTCCAGAATCGGTTATCACTGGTGACGAGAGTTGGTTCCACCATTACGACCAGTTAACTAAACAGGAGAGTTCGCATTAGAAACATTCATTGAGCCCTAGGCGTAGGAAAGCAGAATTTCTGAAAAGTGCAGGAGAGACCACGCATCTCGTATTGTTTGACAAACAGGGCATTATGTATGATCATGTTGCAGCTAATCAACGCACAGTAACTGCAGCTTACTGTTGTGACGTACTGAAGGACCACTGAAGAAAAAAATCGCCAGAAAGCGACCAGATCTCGCAAGGAGAGGATGGATCTTGCATCAGGATAATGCCCCTGCTCATCGAGATTCTACAACTCAAGAGGTCATCGCAGAAATGGGCATTGAGATCATGCGTCATCTACCTTATTCTCCGCATCTCGCACCATGCGATTTTCGCCTCTTCCCTAAAGTAAAACAGGAGCTTCGTGGTCGTCATTTTCAAAGTGATAAGGAGTTGAACAATGTTGTCATGGGTATTGTCACCCAATTATCGAAAGGCACGGCCAACTGGAGCTGGGTAGGGGACAGGAGGCAAAAAGGCCATGCCCACCCATTTATCTTGTAGCGCTAACATAGGGGATGGTTAGGAAAGTGTCACTAGGCACTGTACCGTCTCTTTCCCCTTCCCCTGACTTCTGGAACGGCCAGGATATTTCACCTAACCTGGAACCTTTTAGATTGGCCAGTTGATCCTATATAAGCGACGGGTCGGGCTGGAGGAGAGTTCAGTTCTTGGCGAACAGCCGTGAAGAGCGCAGTGCTAGCGAACGGACTGGAAGACTGCGTACGTGTATAAGAGGAGTTGTACGTAATTTTGAGTGTGGAGTGGACCTGTGACAGAAGAACTGGTGGATTGTACTTGTGTGTGCTACGTAATTCTATGTAATCGGCAAGTGTTCCAACTGTAATTCGGTAGAAATAAAGAACATTTTGAGTTTGTGCAATTGGATTTTTAATTTCACGAAACCACAAGTTTGGAGTATCCTGAACAGACTGTGCAAAAATGGGTTCAACGAGTATTTCGAACAATGGGTAAATCGTTGGTATAATTGTAATTCATCAGAGTGAAATACTTCAAAAGTGTGTAGGTAAATGTGAGTGAGATAAAGCCATTTTGTGTTAATTAAAAGTTAGTTCAGTTGTTTATTGAAGGACCCTCGAATAACAATACTGTAATGTTTTATTATGATGTACACCATCGCGTTATAAAAAGTCCTGTTTTAAATAAACTTCTACTCATTCTCCACTTGAGATGATGAACAATTATTGCATGCTCTTTGTAGAAAAATTGTGACACTCATCTTATTGTCTCTTCACTTTCTTGTCCTTTGACCTAGGGCAGGAGTCACATCTTTTTCATTTCAGATTTGGTACATCACCGGCTTGGTCCTGTTGTTGCCTTTAAACGATCCTTGAATCCAGCTTGAGTTATTGCTGAACAAATGCGTTGTGTTTTGTACTGGGGGAAAGAATTCCTCTCCCAATTTGAGATCTGACGAGCTCTTTTCCCGATTCTGAGTGGAATTCTCTTCTGGCATCATGACCTCTAATATGATGTAAAAATTTACAGTAGAGGACGTAAGCACTGAGACATGCTAAGTCAAGTATATCGACAAATAAAGCAAGTAACCACCCTCTTGTTCCATGCTTCACTAAATTGCGACTAGCTATCTTATCAACAGTATCAACATCTGACTTTGTTTTGTTCTACAACATTATCAGTTCAGGTTTTTTTTTTTCACGTTTTTCTTTACCTCTAACTTTCACAAAACGCAATTGCTGTATTTGTATTTTACAATAAATTGTTACAACAGTGCATGTGTATGTATTGTCTGCGAATTTGTAACAACAAGGGACATACAAATAAATATGTGTCAGGTTGAAATATTTGTATCAGGTTCTTCCGGCTTTCCCTTATCCTGAAATACGAATGTCTGGTAACTCTAAGGTCTATGGACCCTGTACATGTTTGAACAGCATTTCATTCATCGTCCGATATGACTTAACTTTGGAAGACTTCACTTATCCTGAAAGATGAATGTTCAGTAACTTTAAGCTCTACGTACCCTGGACTTATTTGAATATCATTTCATTCACCGTCCGATATGACTAAACGTTGGAGGTTTTCCCGTATCCTGAAAGATGAATGTGTAGCAACTCCAAGCCTTGTGAACCCTGTTTTGATTTGAACAAAAGTAAAATTTCATTGTCCGATATGACTTAACTTTGGATGTTTTCACATAAATGGCAAGTCATTGTTAAGATAATTACTTAAGTCTTGAGTTTCCTATTTCCAGCAGTACGCAATGTTTATACATTTATTGCTCACTGTTGACACTGAGGAGCTTCTTCCTTGGAGGTAGCTCTTTCTTTCTTTTTTCTTTTTTTTTTAATTTTACGTGCTCTAGCGTTAAGTCATATCGGACGGCAAATGAAGTGGGCGAATATATACGATAACCAAATGTGAAACAGACAACTTCCCTTACCAAACACATGTGTTTCAACATAAAATTATTAATATCACAGTATATAGTAGAAGAAACACTTATAAACCTGATTTCGCTCATTCAAAGCCACCTGCAGCATCATAGCACCTAACACACATGTATTCAGCATTGCCTAAACATGTTTCACAAACATGCTTGGTGTATTTGTTAAATAAATGCTTACTCCTATTCTTCCCTATGCATCCGCCAATTTGGCAAGTCTTCCAAATGTTGCTCTACTGAGATACTGTGCTAGGAGTTGTATTTTGTACCCTTGGGGATTTATATGCTGAAGGCATCACTTCTGCTAAGTTGTATATGACCTGACGTCTGCTTACTTTTTCACCTGTTACTTTGAATTTGCATCAACTGCAAGCCAAAGCTTTATTTCAAATTTATCGGTTTATTGCTCATATATTGAATGAAAGAGCATCTAGCCTTGCTAAGAAACATTTGCTCATCCACAGTGATATTTTCATTTGGAATGTAACACTACAAGGAATTGGCAATAAAAGGATTTAAGAGAGGAGTAGCAGCTGCAAAGCGATCTGTACTTAGTCTTTGAGAACGTCTGTCCTTGTCATCAAATCGCATAAATCACAAAATTTCAGCAAATTTGTTTCTGCTCATTGTGTTCCTGAAAAATGGTGGTGCCCAGGTATTCGACCATAACAACTACAACGGAAAGTATTTTACCCCAGCACCTCGTAAATACATAAGTGGTAGCACGAATTGCGCCACTTGGGCAATAAAGTTTTCTTACTCATCGACAAAGACTCTGCAGAGTGTCATAAACCAATCAGGAAGGAACACAATAACAGATGTGGACAGATTCGAAGGCTATTGTTCACAGTTCCGTGCCCGTCAAAATGACGGATGGCGGTCCTTCTAGTAACAATTGCTTGTAGCAGGTTTTAGAAAAGTCCAAAATGCTTAATTCATTGTGGACGTGTGTGTCATAAGTATTTATTAAAATTCGTAGATATTGGAAAGTGGAGAGGAAAACATAAGTAAGAAATAAGTTTTCTAAAGCAGCGCATCCACCAAAATGACGGGTGCGGTCCTTCTAGTGTTAACAGTTCATATCGGTAATTGCAGATGGCACTTCTACTTGAGTGATATTGGGCGCTATATTGTTAAAAAGGGCAATAATTGCACCTCTACCCACAACACGCCGTGCAATAGTTTAAACTGATTGAATGGTAACTTGATTATGGACAAATGGTGCCTGTAATATTTATTGATCTCAGGAATATGTTATTGCAAGCAATCACTTATTGGACAATAAAGATGAAAAGAAAACGTGCACAATATTCCTTTGAGCGATCAGCGGCCTAAGAGCCTCCCGTTTCAGGGTCTCCGTGTCTCTCTTTCTCCCCTCTATATATTTACAACAGCAATACTCCAGATCTTCTGGTCTCCGTCCAACCGCTCTAACCATTGAGCTACTATGGCCAACGTGCCGACATGACAATAAATGCTCCAACTGACTCGTGTTTTTTTCCGGTAAACCACTAGGAGTTCTCATAAACACATGAAACAACTACCTTAATGACGACTTACTATGCTGGAGGTACTTAAGGCATTGGCTTTATAGCTCGGACCGCTATTAGGTCAATGACACTTGGTATTTAAATGCAAATAATGCGACTTGAAGATTTTTCAAGAAGTTCCTCGAACAATGAACTTCCCTTTACATCGAAATTGTTCCATTCTCATCCCTCTGAATGAGGGATTACCAAATACCTTTTTATTGATGTGGACAACTTCTGAGATATTCTTTATATACATAATGTGTATAGAATACCATTGGAAATTATACCTTTATAGCTACATGTTAATAATTATTAGTTCATAATTTAAGTGCAGTTGTTATTCTTCTTAGCTATTAATTTGTCGATTTCGGGCTCTGTAACGGGAAATGTTGACTGTCTGCCGTTTACTTGCATTTGTTTTAAAACAAAGGAGTGTAGACGTACCGCAATAGCCAATGACAGTCAGCTGTTTCCCTACACTCACCGTGCTTAGCGAAAAATGAAGGGGAAAGGGAGGGGAGTCACCCTTAGTGACACGTGTTGACACCTCTGGTCTAAACGTATGAACAAATTAGTATTATTGTAATTTGGGCTGATCAACAGCTTTATTGCAACCTTTAGATAAGATAAGCAGTTGCTTACTATTTTCTTACCCCTCATCCAAGCAATTTAAATCAATAAATTTAATAGCATTATCAGTGAAGTATTCCGCCATGCAGCATACAGTTGGTGTGGGACACAGCAGAGTGCAGGACCATCTAGAGCGACAGCGCTTAGTGATTTGAAAATCTCCCGTGAGATGTCAGCATTAACTGCCTTTTGGCCTGCCGTATTGGAATTACTCGCATGAGAGATCAGATTATATACTGTTTCCCGTTATTATTTTTCTTTGCCCTGGACATGCAGAGAGAACAGAATGTGTAAGCCATCACACAGTAACCAGCTATTGCTTAGATCTTATTTCCGGAGTGGAATATAACAAACAGTTCGTGCCAAGATGGGAAGGTGGGGGAGGAAATTAGAAACAACTGACGACTTGCTCTCATGACTAGAGAATATAGTAGCGACAGGCCATGACAAATCTTTAAGGATACCTGCGACTGAAATTTTGAAACCCTGAACTAATAACGCTAGCTTTTAAAAATTTATACCACAGATGTGTAGAAAGATTTCTATGTTGGAGATGAGATGCACGTTGCCTGTTTCGAAGAAGCAAGTCGGGAAGAGGGTTACTTTGTTGCATTTTCAGTTGTTTCTTGATGATTGGGTTTGATTACATAAGAGTCACGAGATCTCTTGTTTTCAGGTGTGGTACCGAGTGAAATAAAAAACATTTTGGTCAAGTTCAATTTCGTAATATATAATTTAATTGTATAATCTGGATTACATTTTACTCGAACTTTCTTTACTAGTCAATCATTGCAGGTTATCTGCAGCACATCGATAAATCCTTACTTCCTTAATAGTTTCCGTTAATTACATAAAATTCCTAACTTTTGCATGTCCACTCATCACTATCAAGATTGCAGAATATCTCCTTAAGATTATTCATTTTTCGTTACAACACTTTTATATTCACTGCGACATTTTTTCTTTATCCTCATGAAACAAGATTACAGAACAGATATCTCTGAAGATTATTGATTTTCTTCCCCTAGCAACCGTTCATCTTTTTTTATATTGTCATTACATGGCTTACTAATAGATCAGAAAACAAAACCCATTTTCAGTTTAAACAAAAACTGTCGGCTGGCCCCATGGCTCAGTCGGTAGAGCACCTACCTACCGTGCTAGGTGTCCCGGGTTCGATTCCCGGCGGTGGGGGGGGGAATTTTCTCCGACCAAGATAATTCCCCATCCTCCCCAGAGTCTCGAAGTATGAATGAGTGAGTGGATGTGTTACGTTACATAATGATTAAAAAAAACCAAAGATAAAGAGTTAACATCTTCGGTATGTTCCAAAGGAGAACGGCCGCCGATATGACCATTGTAGTCGGGGTATAAATGGAACAGATGCAAATATGATACAGTCAACATTTTGTCAATTTTACTTTGATGTTTGGAAAATATGATCAAATTTATTTATTCTTGGTTACGTCACATAAAAGGTCCCTTGCTACAAAATAACTTAAATTTTGGTCTAATATTTTAACAACAGATTCCCGATACATTTATATTTCCAATTTGCCCTAGGTTTCTCTATGTCTCAATAACTTTAGGCTCCAGAAACTTTTAAAGCTTTGAATATGACTTAAAACCTGAAGCTTTCCTGGCGACGAATATGCTCAAGTAGTTCTCGGGAAGCAAGCCAGGTGAAAAGACGATTGCAAATCGACGTTTCGGGAGTGTGCATCTCCCCCATCATCAGGATGTTTATTAAATGTTATAACTAGAAATGAATCAATGGATATAACACAAATATAAACATATGTTATAGCCAGAGTTTCATTTGTGGTTATAACATTTAATAAATATCCTAAAGTTGGGAGAGATGCAAACTCCCGAAACGTCGATTTGCAATCGTCTTTTTACCTGGCTTGCTTCCCGAGAACATCTTGAGCATGAATATGGCTTTTTTGCCCAAAATTTGAAATTCTTGTGTTTTGATGTACAGAAAGTGGACTTAAATGCATCTCACAATAAATCCCACGGCAGTTTCTGTTTACTGTGTCTCTATGAACGTGCGTAGCAAGTTTCTTTAGTCTAACAGCAAAACTGCGACGAAAGAAGCACCTTAAATGATGAAAAATTCTGAAATTTTCAATAACGAGAAAACAAGGATAAAGAATTAGAATTCATATCTACCACTAGCATGCACGTAACTTTCAGCCCACCTCGGTAGCGTAGATGGTAGCGTGTCTGCCTCACGTTCAAGAGGTCCCGAGCTCAAATCGTGGTCAGGGTGAGTTATCTGGATAAGGTTTTTGCGGGGTTTTCACTTATCCTGATAGACGAATGTCGGGTAACTCTAAGCTCCATGGACCCGGACTCATTTGAGCATCATTTCACTCATTCCATTCATCGTCCGATATGACTTAACGTTGGAGGACGTAAATTAAAAAAAAGTAACTTTCAGACTAGATTAGAGAATTTAAAAATAACTTCCGGATGCCATCTAAGCATTCTTTGCATTCAGGAAGGCTTACAATATTTTGTAGAGTAAAATGTGACACTTAGAGGTGGTCGCTAAGTAGTTGCTTTTTTTTTTTTTTTTTTTTTTTTTTTTTGTAATGTACGTCCTTTAACTTTTAAAGTCACATCGGACGTTGATTGGAATGGGTGAAATGATGCTCAAATGGGCCCAGGGTCCATAGAGCTTAGACTTACCCGACAATAGTGTTTTTAGCATAAGGGAAAACTCCGGAAAACTTTATCCAGGTAACTCACCCTGACCGAGATTCGAACTCAGAACCTCTTGAACGTGAGGCAGACATGCTACCATCTGCACTACTGATTTGAAATTCTCTTCTATTTGTGTGACCAGGAGGATAAAAAATAAAGGACTTCCCATTGCGAAAAGCATAAGTAACTTCAAAGAAACAACAAAGAATACTTATATCGAAAATGGTTAACCCCAGTAAAACTTTATTTGACATAACTTGTGTTTGAACGAGGTGTGCGTTCTTTGTTAGTAGATTTTTCTGTCTGTTACGGGTTTGCAGATGTACAGTCACCCAGAATGAAGAGCACTTTAGAAAGTTCAGCATATGCATTTAAATAGGTAAGCTATTAACAGCGAAGCAAAGAAATATATACAAATATAACAATTTATAACTTAAAACTTCACTTATCTTATAAGAAAAGGTGATTTTTTTTTATAAATTCTCCGGGATCGCGATTTCATGTAAACTTATACACATGTTCAGCCAGAAACGACAAAACTGTCGTCATCGTTACGAATGCTAGATGTTCATATGTTCTTGTTAATACTATCAAAATCTGAAAATGAAACAAATTTAAAAACAGAATCAACTGCTGGTACTTAAATCTTCATTATGCGATGTTTGTTTTTTAAAATAAATATATTTTCCCAAACCATTAAATCTATCGGACCATTTAATTGTTTTAAAAAATTTAACTTCGGGATTTATTTCATGGTTAAATGACCAAAAATGATCTGCTACGACCGATTTATCAGTTTGTTTATAGTTAATCTTACGAAGATGTTCTTTAGTTCTGGTTTCTTAATTACATTTCGTCTTTCCAATATAAACTTTAACACAATCGAAACAATTAAATTGATAAATACCAGATTTTTTTATAATTAGGAGTTTTGCTTTTTAGAGAAATGCACTAAATTTTTAATACTATATTTATTTTGAGGAACTAAAGTTATACCAAACCCTTTAAAAAAAATTGAAAATGTTTATTAACCCAAGTATGATAAGTAAATGTTTTAAAATTATAATCGTCTTTTATTTTTTTAAGGGTAGAAATATCATTAACAGTGTTTTGATTTTAGAATTCTTCAACTTCTTTATTTATAAAGTCTTTATTAAAACCATTAATTAAAGCAGAATTAACTATATGTTAATATTCTTTATTAAATTCATCTTTATTCAAGGTATATTTATTAATATATAAATCAAATTATTGAAAACAGAAAATTTATGTTCACATTTTGAAATTTATTTTCACAACCAGAAGATCCGTGGTTCAAATTCCGGCTATGACATTGAATTTCTCAGTCTGACTATATGTTTCCATCTTCTTTTTTCTATTTTGTTTTTTTTCCTTTCTTTTTTTCTTATTTTTTTATATTCTTGGAGTGGCAACTTTGAAGTTAAATGTCAACTTGACCTTTCTGAGTTAACTGCTGAGAGTCGGCCGTACAGATATATGTAGAGACTTTTTCTAAAAATGCGCTTCCCCCCCCCCCTTTTATATGTGTATTTCGTTATCAAATTGTTGAGTAAAGCACAATACTTCGTTTATTTGCTGTAAGTGCGCAGTAGAGAAAATAAAAATAAAGAGATAACAAAGTTTGAAAGTAACAAACCAGTGTTAAATATTGTAAAAGGGGTCGACATTGGGAGCTTGAGGGTTCGAACCCCGAACCCATTATTACGTCCAGTTGCCTGTCTTGTTTACAGGATTCTTGCACTATTTCTTCATATATATATATATTCGTGAATGAGAAATCACCGTCTCCAATAGGAAAGCCCGCAACAAGGTCACATGACTATGTTTAGCCAATAGTGGACGAGTATTCAGGAAATTTAACCCTTGGTTGGGAAGCTGCCGCCGCCAGAAATAGCTCCCCCTCTTTCCCGCCGAGTGCCCGCATGAAGCTACGTTCTCCCCTGTAATGGAGTGTAAACCTTTGAATTATCACAGAATATCAGTTCCACGACACGAAGAAGGCCGTGCAACTCTTGGAATTCAGGTAGGAGGTTATGTCACTGTCTTGTGTTTGCCTTACATAACCTCAAAATTCACATCACAATAATTTGTCTAACATTCTAAAAGCATGACTAGTCTGCAAATGTTCCAGTTATGGTGAAGTATCTTTCAGTTTCGGCTTTCCCTACCGCTGGTCGCGTGCTTCATTCATTGACTGGAGTAGAGTTCGATGCTACGCTGGTTCCCACCAGAAGGAAATGATTTCGGTCTAACTTTAGCCAATTAGAATATCTTCCCGCTTGAAGTAAATCACGTGATATAGTTGTAATGTGATCCAGTTATACAATAAACAGATGTAGCAACCAAAAATTCAGTACTAACACTTTACCATAGAAAACGTAGTTTGAGGCTTTTGTATATATAAAATAGCCAATTTAGAGAAAGATGGCGTGTCCGTGAATAGCAAAAGTGGTTTAAACCAAACTTATTTCAGCATCTAACAAGAACGCGACTTGAAGATTTACAAAAAATATCTCACTTCCTTAAAGTATCTTTTATGTACATGATTTTTCAACATTTTGGTATTTTTATTAAAACACCAAATGCTCAAGTTACGTGTATGACAGTTTTCTGGGAAAAGCTTCCGAAATTCTCTTTATTCTGTACGAGTTTCTTTTTTGTTCTATTAATAGGTATAACCTTTTCTATGGGATGCATTAGATATCTGCAAACTGGAGAAGCTAGGAAGTAATTTTGGTTAGAGAAAAACTCCTATTCTTATTCGGGAATTGAACACAAGAACCTTTACAAGCAGGAACATGTTCTACCAACTGAGCCAGCCTAAATAAATTTTTTTATAATTGGAGAGATAGACAAAATCGAACCATACAAGTCCGCCTCGGTAGCGTGCTGGTAGCGTGTCTGCCTCACGTTCAAAAAGGTCCCGAGTTTGAATCTCGGTCAGGGTGACTTACCTGGATGAGGTTTTTTTTCCAGATTTTCCCTTATCCTGATAGACGAATGTCGGGTAACTCTAAGCTCCATGGAACCTGGACTCACTTGAGCATCATTTCACCCATTCCATTCATCGTCCGATATAACTTAACGACGTCGAAGGACGTAAATTACACACAAAAAAATACAAAAATGCAGACGTTAAAATTTACAACTTGAATCAAAAACATGTTTTTGAGCGCCGATACTGGATTACTCTCAAATGAGTGTGCTTTTTTCTTTCTTGTTTTTTTCCCCTGTCATTCAAACAAAAAGTAACTTCATAGGCTTCACACTGCAACCAGTTGTAACCTCTTAGTGGGTAGAGCAGGGTAGAGCATTTTAACCTCAGGGTATGCGTGGATATGTATGGGAGTAAGGTTGGTCCTAATGACACTGGAATGCAAGCTTCACAGTGGATTAATGACTGCTTCTATTTATCATCACATCAAAATCGAAGTTGACGTCCAAGGGTTACCAATATCCCACTGTTTAGGGTTACCGTATGTAGAATACTTATTACTCGATAACGCTTAATTCGTTATTTATGTAGGAACCGACAGATATCTTTTGTTCTGGTCTGCCTTCGCCAAAGACCCAACCAGATGTTTCTTAATGACCCGCCAACCACATTCTGTCCGTCAACACTGGTGCACACCAGCTGTGTGTGTGTGTGTGTGTGTGTGTGTGTGTGTGTGTGTGTGTGTGTGTGTATGTGTCTGTGTGTGACTTTCACCTTTCGAAGCTCCCGTTATTCACAGCAAAATTCCTTTTGTGACTATTTTGTCTATTGTGATTATTAGTCTCGCCATTATTAAGGGTCCGAACAATGTCTTTTCAATTGGAGTCAAGTGTTACCCATTTAGAATTCCTGCTAAGAACCCGTTTTATTCCGTCTCTTTTGTTAAAACTATTCAACTCGACTGCACGTGCACGCGTTTCAACAAATATACATTCATTTGAAATCCGTTACGGTTCTTCATTCATTGCATCCCTTAATTTCAGTATCACAGTTATCAAAATATATTTTTTGTGTGCAATGTACATCCTCCAACATTAAGTGATATCGGACGTGAATGGAATGGGTGAAATGATGCTCAAATGAATCCAGGGTCCACGGAGCTTGGAGTTACCCAACATTCGTCTACCAGGAAGGGAAAATCTCGGGAAAAACCTTATCTAGATAACTCACCCTGACTGAGATTCGAACTCGGGACCTCTAGAACGTGAGGCAGACATGCTACCGCGGCGGGCTATCAAAATATCCGACTATCGCTTAAGATCTGCTGTTTTCGCTTTGTAAGGGAATAATTGGTCGAATACTTTGGATTAACTGTCTGACTGGTTTGCAGCAAATGGTCTGCATATTATCAAACATAAAACACAAACTATTTTATTTTGTTTAAAGGATAAACAGAGTCATGAGTAGAGAGTTAAACTACTTGGAATATGGTTGCACAACAAGCTTTATTGTAAATTCCACATAACAGAAATAAGCATGAAGTTGCCAAATGTTTTATTTCTCATAAGAAGACTTAAAATGTGTGTTTCCGCTAATATTTTATTAAGTATTTATTATAGTTTATTTCACTGTCACTTGAATTATGTTATTTTGCTATAGAGAAGCCAACTAGGTATTTTTGCTCCATAAGAAAGCCCTTAGAATAATAAAGAATTATGATTCTTGCCAACATTGTGGACCTATCTTTAAAGAATTTGGTATTTTAACTGTAGCATCTCTGTACGCATTTGCATGTTTGCACTTCATTCCCCTTCAAAAGACAGATGAGACACTTTATTCTGATATACATACTGTGACAAGACACCAAGCTACGCCAGCGCCTAATACTCGGCGACTACACAACAATCCACGGGGTGCTGACGGCAGCATTGAGGATGGAGGCGGCCAAGGTGAAGCCTACCCTGACGTCGAGAACGAGGAGAGTCTGCTACACCGAAGACAGAAGACCAGCAGAAGGACGCCGGCGAAGACCTGGTGGCCTGTTTTGGGGATGCCGCGACACCTGGAGAGAGTGTGCCCGCACCAGGGAGAGCAGCCGGGAAACGAGTAAGGGCCATTATGGCGAGGGACACGTCGGCGCCATCACCACCATCCCTTCAAGTGACACTGCACGCCGTCAGCCGGCGGATGGATGACAGCCTCATCGCGGATGGTTGGATGAGAGGGAAGCTGTGCCGCGTGCTGGTGAACACCGGGGTAGCCGTGACAGTCATCGGACCCGACATAGCCAAGGGTTTTCCATCCAGGAAGCCGAGCCGACCACCAGCTGATGACGGCATCGGGCGACACCTTGCCTTTGGAGAAGGATGTCTGCTGAAGCTGACCTTGGGACAGAGTGGCATGCATCTGTGGGTGTTTGTCACGAAGATGGCTGAGGAGGTGATTCTGGTATTGGATGCCTTCAGGAGCCACGAGGAGACGGTCGACGTCGGCAGGAAGGTCCTGTAGCTCAACGGAGAAGGGGTTAGACTCCGTCAACCCGAAGAGCGCCTTGGAATCTTCAGGGTCGCCTTGAACGAAGACGTGGTTTTCCCCGGAAGGAGCCAGGTGTTGGTGACTGTGCGACTGGAAGGCCAGAGAAGCAGAAGCATGATGCTGGACCAGAAGATGCCTGTACATGGCCAATGTGTAGCCAGTGCATTGTTGCCGTGCCGAGAGCAGGTGTAAGTGAGACTGCTAAATGCAACGGACACCGATCACGACGTCCAGGCCGGAACGGAGTTGTTAACGTGCGAGCCCGTGGTGAGCGTAACAGCTTACATCAAGACACAGGAGCCGGTGCCGACGCAACATCTGGGGCCCCAACTAGAAGGCTTACTGGAGAAGGCGGCCGACCATCTGATCGCAGAACAGCTGGAGAAAGTTCCAAAACTGCTGAGACGATACTTGCGCGTCTTCAGCCAAGGAAGCAGTGACTATAGCCGCACGGACAAAGTGCTACACCGTGGCGACACCGGGGACGCAACCACTTAGACGCGTTCCGCTGGCGAAGCAAGGAGCGGTACGAGACATGCTGGAGGACATGAGATCCAAGGGGAATGATTGAAGAGTCTGACAGCCCTTGCTGTTCCGCTGTAGTCTTGTTGACGAAGAAGAACGGCGAGCTACGCTTCTGCGTGGACTACAGGAAGCTGAACGCTGTCACCCGGGAGGACTGTTTCCTCTTGCCCCACATTGACGACACCCTGGACACGCTTGCTGGTGCTCAGTGGTTCTCGACCATGGACCTGAAGTCAGGCTACTAGCAGGCAGCTCTACACCCGAGAGACAAGGAGGAGACCGCATTCTCGACAGGCCAAGGGCATTGGCAGTTCATAGTTATGCCCTTTGTCCTCTGCAACGCACCAGCTACCTTCCAAAGCCTCAGGGAGACAGTGCTAGGAGGACTGACTTACGACGCCTGCCTGCTATACCTGGACGACCTTGTCATCGTTGGTAAGTCTTTTGTATACCATTTCGAGAATATGAGTAAGGTGCTACAGAGACTGCGGACGACCAACTTGAAGCTGAACGCGAAGAGGTGCCAGCTCTTCCGCAAGGAAGTGAACTACTTGGGCCACAGTCTCAGCAACCGGAGTGGCAACAGACCCGGAGAATATGCATGGTGTGAGAGATTGGCCTCGCCCAAAGGATAAGAAAGAGTTATGCGGTATCCTGGGGCTGTGCAGTTATTACCGTCGCTTCATAAAGGGGTTCTCTAACATCGCCAAGCCCCTCACCCGCCTGACAGAAGAACACCGAGCTTATGTGTGGTCGGAGTACGCCGAAGACGCTTTCCAGCACCTGAAGAAGACATTGTGCAGTGCTCCAATTTTAGGATTTCAACAACCAGGCGGCGCCTTCATTATGGACACCGACGCCAGCGACCATTGCATTGCAGGCGTCCTATCGCAGATCCAGGATGGCCACGAGCGAGTGATAGTCTACTACAGCAAGACGCTATTCAAGGCTGAGAAGAACTACTGCGTCACCCGGCGAGAATTATTGGCGGTAGTAAAGACCTTGGAGCACTTCCACATGTACCTGTATGGTCAGCCATTCCACCTGAGGACTGATTATTCCGCCATAACCTGGCTATTAAGGTTTAAAAACATGGAAGGCCAGGCAACACGTTGGGTCCAGAGGCTGCAAGAGTACGACTTTACCTCGGAAAATCGTAGAGGGAATAGCCACGGTAACGCAGACGCGAAGACCCTGTCCAGAAGAGTGCGGCCAGTGCACAAGAGTGTAAGACAAGGAGCATACTGCAGCAGTCCGAGTAGTCATGGCAGTGCCTGCGGATGGCTGGGATAGCGCAAGCCTGAGAAGGGAGTACCTGGCGGACGCAGAATTAGGGCCAATCTTGAGGGAAGTGGAGGCAGGGACAAGACCATCCTGGGAGGACATCGCAACGAGTAGCACCACATACAAGTCGTACTGGGCCCAATGGGACTCGCTGAAGTTCAGAGAGAGTGTGCTGTTCCGGGTATGGAAATCAACCGATGGAAAGGCGCAAAGGGAACAGCTGGTGCTTCCCCGGAGTAAGATTCCGGAAGTCATGGAGAAAGTGCACGCCGGTACTTCAGAAGGACACATGGGGACGAACCGAACGATTGACAAACTACGGCAGCGCTACCACTGTCTGAGGCTCTGAGCAGATGCTGAGAGATGGTGCCTTTAGTGTCACGTGTGCGCAGCGAGTCGCGGCCCCCAGACTAGGAGCCGGGGTCGCATGCAGTAGTAAAACGTCGGAGCGCTATTCGAATGGATCGCTGTCGACATAGCTGGACTATTCCCAGTGTCCGACCGAGGCAACAAGTACCTGTTGGTGGTCGTGGACTTCTTCACCAAGTGGCCGGAGGTGTGTGCCATCCCAAACCAGGAGGCAAAGACTATCACAGACTGCCTCCTGGAGCAAGTGTTCTGCCGATTTGCGGTGCCATTGGAGCTCCACAGCGACCACCATACCAATTTTGAATCCAACCTAATGAAGGAGGCACTACAAAGGCTTGGAGTGAACAAGATCCGCACGACGCCTCTACATCCCCAGTCGGGTGGCATGGTCGAAAGGTACATCAAGACCTTTGAAGAACATCTGAGGAAGGTCGTGGCCAGCCATCAGCAAGACTGGGACGTCAAGGTGCCACTGTTCTTGCTGGCCTACCGCCCGTCAATACACTACACCACGGAGATGACGGCAGCCAGCTTAGTGTTCGGCCGAGTGTTACGCCTCCCGTGTGACTTGGCTTTTGGAAGCCCTCCGGAAGCGAAACAGTCAGCGACCGAGTATGTGGGGAACCTGGTGGACCACCTCCACGACATGCAAGACATGGCTCGCCAGAAAATCCAGAAGGCGAGCGACCGCATGAAGACCCGATACGAAAGGCAAGCCAATAGCCAAGGGTTCCAGCAATGTGACCTGGTCTGCTTGTATCAAAATTCTGTACTAAATTCAAGTTTAAACATATATTTATACACGTGAAATTTTTGCTTCATTACAACAAATATTCATGTACATATTCTCACAGAAACTGAATATATACAAAAACGTCTCTAAAATATTATATTTATATATTTCAGGCAGCAAGATTCTTGCTGAGGATCCGTTCATTTTGTGGTCAACTTTACAGACTGATGAGACAAATTACAGTGAGGCCAACATCAAAATTAAAATCGTTTGTGAAAAATGCTAAAGATATATGAGTTTGCAGAAGCCTATGTAACATCAATACAAAATTCATCAGATAGGTCTATTATACTTTCAACTAAATTAACATGAATTAGAGAAATAATCAGTTTAGTACTTTTGAGATAGTTTATAAGTATCGTAACTTGGTGAGTCACTGCTTTTGTACACATTTATCTTTAATTTCAGTTTACCGTAACTTGTATTTTTTTCATACTTTAGGTACCTTTCTCTGCAACCAATTAAGATACATGGGTGAAATTTTTACTGGTGATTTCCCTATCGAAGCACTATTGATATCAACTAAAATTATTCCTCGAGTTGCTGATCACTATTTATTAACCAAATATATGCTTGTAAAATTTGACATGAGCTCTGTTCATAATGTACACGTTTTTTATCGGGAGATATATTCAAACTTGGGAAGTAAATTTACGTGACAATTATCAAGCTACGAAAGTGCTAAAAGGTATAAAAATTCAGTAAAATGGAACTGACAGTTTTAGAGAAAAGTTGCAACTGAATACCCCCATAACACTTACCCATTTTGAAATTTTTAATTTGGTTCATATCCAGTTTTTAGTATTGCCCTTTAGCATACAAAGTCATTTACATGGAGTAAGTTCAGAAAATATTTCTTTGTTCAATGTCAAAATTTCATTTCATTGCGCTAAACAGTTGTTGAGGAACTGAATATCAAATTCGGCACTAAAATCGGATTTAGAAACTGCCTCACAACCACCCAGTGACCTGAGACAACAAACAGGAAATACAAATTTATAATTATATAATAGTTTTACGGAGAATGAGTTACTGGGTGGTTATATTAATGTTTAAAATCTTAAGTAAACTATTCGGCTAACTTTATCTTCCACACTCTTGTATAAATTATTCCAAAATTATTATTTTTTGTACTTCATATTAATCAAGATAAACGTTTGCATAAATGGTTTTATTGCTTATTTCCATAAGTATGGGTATAATAGGAAAAGCGAATACCGTAGGCTTAAGTCCAAGTAGTAGTAGTAAAGGTGGTGGTGGTAGGTGGTAGGTGGTAGGTGGTAGGTGGTAGGTGGCAGGTGACAGGTGGCAGGTGGTAGGTGGTAGGTGGTAGTTAGTTGTTAGTAGGTAGTTGTTAGTAGGTAGTTGTTAGTAGGTAGTTGTTAGTAGGTAGTTGTTAGTAGGTAGTTGTTAGTAGGTAGTTGTTAGTAGGTAGTTGTTAGTAGGTAGTTGTTAGTAGGTAGTTGTTAGTAGGTAGTTGTTAGTAGGTAGTTGTTAGTAGGTAGTTGTTAGTTGGTAGTTGTTAGTTGGTAGTTGTTAGTTGGTAGTTGTTAGTTGGTAGTTGTTAGTTGGTAGTTGTTAGTTGGTAGTTGTTAGTTGGTAGTTGTTAGTTGGTAGTTGTTGGTAGTTGGTAGGTGTTGGTAGTTGGTAGTTGTTGGTAGCTGGTAGTTGTTGGTAGTTGGTAGTTGTTGGTAGTTGGTAGTAGTTTGTAGTAGTTAGTTGGTAGTAGTTGGTAGTAGTTAGTTGTTAGTAGTTGGTAGTAGTTAGTTGTTAGTAGTTGGTAGTAGTTAGTTGTTAGTAGTTGGTAGTAGTTAGTTGTTGTTAGTAGTTGGTAGTAGTTAGTAGTTGTTAGTAGTTGGTAGTAGTTAGTAGTTGTTAGTAGTTGGTAGAAGTTAGTAGTTGTTAGTAGCTGGTAGTAGTTAGTAGTTCGTAGTAGCTGGTAGTAGTTGGTAGTAGTTAGTAGTAGTTAGTAGTTGTTAGTAGTTGTTACTAGTTGGTAGTTGTTAGTAGTTGTTAGTAGATGGTAGTTGTTAGTAGTTGTTAGTAGATGGTAGTTGTTATAAGTTGGTAGTAGATGGTAGTTGTTAGTAGTTGGTAGTTGTTATAAGTTGGTAGTAGTTGGTAGTAGTTGGTAGTAGTTGGTAGTAGGTGGCAGTTGGTGGTGGTAGTAGTTGGTGGTGGTAGTAGTTGGTAGTTGGTGGTGGTAGTAGTTGGTAGTTGGTGGTGGTAGTAGTTGGTAGTTGGTGGTGGTAGTAGTTGGTAGTTGGTGGTGGTAGTAGTTGGTAGTTGGTGGTGGTAGTAGTTGGTAGTAGTTGTAGTTTGTAACCGCAGTATCAGACAGCGATTAGGAGGCGGCGAATTAATTAAAATCACGAGAATTAAAAAAGAAGATAAATTAATAAAAATGCTTTGCTAAACTAATATAAAATATTGTTATATTAATATGAAATTAGAATGAAATTAGAGTAATGATTAAAATAGCGGTTTAATTAAGAATAAGATGGGAAGAATATAATTTAAGACAACTAACATGCTAGAATCCATGTAAGGGAGAGAAAATATTTCTGTAAAATCTGAACACAAGTCGGGGAGACAGGAAGAGGTGACCGTTAGCCTCTTTGTTTAAGGAAAGGTTCAATATCTGAGAACTATAACCAGGAATGTATAGGAACAATAAGGTTTTCAAGATGCGGTCAGGAGTAAGACCTAAAAGGATTTACTTTGCTGAGGTGATAACGATGTATACCGTTACAAAGAGCCCAGGGTATGCGTGACCCAACTCACGGTGGGATGTAACGTCAATGAGTTCGATGAGTTTTGCTAACCAATAAAGAAAAATCGAAATAAAATGAGAAACCAATAATAATGTAAGATTTGAGAATAGGGAGAAGGGTGAGTTATTTTGGTCATGTGATAAGAGTCAGAGTGGGGATCAGAATAAAGTACGAACTGAATCGCAGAGTAGACAAAACTTCACTTCTACAGTCATACTACGAGGGGAAAGATGTGTTAGTACGCGTGAAGAAGAAGTAGGAAAGATTTCTAAGTCCGAAATGAAAATCACTTCAACAGTCATACTACGAGGGGAAAGATGTGTTAGTGCGCGTGAAGAAGAAGTAGTAAAGATTTCTGAGTCCGAAATGTAGGGAAGTCAAGAATAACGCAACCAGCGTGAGAGAAGCAGCAGAAGAAGTTTATAATAGCAAAGTATTCGCCGTATAAAGAAGTAAGAGAATTCTGTTAGGAAGTTTAGTAACAGGTGGTCACCGCTACAAATCAATCTGAATCAACGAACTTAGTGAGAATTAAATTAAATCATTTTTGCAACGAACCAGTGTATTATTGAGACAACTGAGCAGCCAACAAACAACAAATCCATTTCCTACAACCATTCACCTGAGGATAAGAGATCTCATAGCTCCAATTAGAACCCAAATCAAAAGTAAACACCAACCGATTGAAATCTGACATGCGGGTATGCCGCATAATGGCGCCGACACGTTGGGGCTTCGAATTGTAGGAAATGGGTGAAATGTAACGACGACAACGACGAGGAGAAGTGAGAAGAACGACGACGAAGGACGACTACGAGGAGAAGTGAGAAGATCGACGACGACAACTACGATGAGGACAGCAGAGACTACGAAGAAGACGGCAAAAACAACTACATAGAATTTTCCCCCAACCAAGAGAGAAGTTCAAGTTCTTTCGACATCAACTGAGCCTACTAGACGACGAGCAGCACGACAAAAATTGGTAAAGACATCACATAAACACCACAGCCGTACAACAGAACTGTGAGTTACACATACTCAATTTATATTTCTTGTAAATGTAATATCATTCATTGAGATCAATATTTATGTAATGTCTTAGTAATACGTATTTTGGAAGGGAAATTAGAAAATTTAAAGGGGAAGTTCAATGCTTTTGAGAAATAAGATCGTACAGAATAAATTTAAAATGGAAAATTCTGGGGAACAAATAATTATGGCGACAGAGAAAGAGTTGGAATTTGTTAATGAAGAGATAATGGAAAGCAGTGTTATAGGATCAGTAGATGAGGGTGTAAATGGTGTAAGTCGCTTAAATGTAAATAGAAGTGACAATCCTGGGGTAATGGAAAATCTACAAGAGATGTTCCAGAAACTCATGGCACAAATTACTATTCAGAGTCAATCACTAGAGACTAAACTAGTAGAACAGAACCAATCACTAGAGGCTAAATTAGTAGAATAGAAGCAATCACTAGAGGCTAAATTAGTAGAACAGAACCAATCACTAGAGGCTAAATTACTAGATCAGAGCAAAGCTATGGACAAATCACTAGAGACTAAATTACTAGATCAGAGCAAAGCTATGGACAAAAAATTAAGTCAAATTACAAGCCAAGGGAAAGAAACAGAAGCTAGAATCACTGTCAAAATTCAAGGAATAACAGGGGAAATCCAGACCGTAAAAGAGGCCCTGCAGCGAGAAGTAGGTACTATAAGAAGTGACCTGGAAGCTACCAAATCTCTCGTTGCAGGAGTAGAAAATAGAATAGGGGAGGAAATTAATAAGGAAAGAATAAGATTAGATGAACTGACCTCGACACAGGTAACTTTTGTACAAGAGATAAATGACCGGTTTGACACTGTAAACAATAGTATAGCAGCTGACATGGAGAAGTTAAAATAAAAGGTAGCACGTGTAACAAATATTCAATCAGAAAATACACAAATGTTGAGGGAAACAGTAAGCGAGATATCTCAAATCAGAGATACTGTAACTGGCTTACAGCTGGGACAGCAAGGGCAGGTACCTTAGAGTTCCAATTATTCTATACATACACACAATGGAGAGAGGCAGAACGAACAGGTTAGCGCCCCTTCTGTCTCTCCTCAAAGCAGCAATAATAGCGAAGTAAATATGCAAAACGTAAATATGTATCCACCAGTGCACATGAATTTTCTAAGCGAATTGCCCCTCCCGAAATTTAATTGTCGCAATGACAACGCAGTACAATTTTTGGCCGACTTATAAAAGTATTTTGCCATCAGAGGCGTACCCGAGCAATATAAGATGATAATAGTTCAAAGGGCGTTAGAATCTGCCGAACTTAATTGGCTACGAGTAACTGTGGGAGAAGGATGCAGCTACGAGTTGTTCAAAACAGCTTTCCTAGAAAAGTATTGGAACGCCAATGTCCAATACCAAGTAAGGAATCAGATAACAAATGGCCGATACCAAGGTAATAATGGAGAGTCTATTACTGATTATTTCCTGAGATATTCGCAAATAAGTAAATATCTACAACCTCCATTACAGGAAGCCGAACTCATTTCTCTTCTCACGCCCCACCTTCCTGAGAACATTAGAAATCACATGGTGGTAGCAAGACCTCAGACATTGAGAGAGGCAATTACATTATTAACAGCTTTACAAAGCGTTGGGACGCAAAATTTACAAAATAGACATGAGAATCGAATGCCAGTGAGAAATCCACACAGACCGTGGAATAATAATAATCATGACGGGGAAAGGGCACACAATCCCCGAAATTTTAACACAAACCATATGGCTACTCGTCAAAGATACGATGCCCACGTCCCGAGGGAATTCCCTAACAACAATAGAGGGAGACAGGGACCACCAAATTCAAATTCATATAATTTCCCTATAAGATATGTACATGTAACTAGGAATGGAAATAGGGGTCACCCCCCATTTCTTCGAAGAGGGAATGCAAGACCGACGTTCCGACTACCAGAAGCTAATAGACAGTATCAACCACGTGACGCTGGTAGAGAGAACAATACAGACAGACCTGAAGTAAGACAGAGGAATCAACTTCTGTCAAGAGAATGGGTGCGTTCTCCTCCACCCACACCGAGGGACGCGGCGCCCGAGGTAGATGAAAGGCCAGATACAACACAGCAGACGGGAAACGACTCCAGGGTGCGATAGAAAACGTCCCGCATCAGACCCGGATGAACACGCTAGTTCTTAATTTGAACAGGGACACAGCTCTGAGTAGGGTGGTACAAAATAAAACAGAAACAGAAATAGAAAACGGTACTCAAATAAACAATCACTTAACAGAATTGCAAGAAGTGAGAGATGCTCCACGTATTGCTGCAATAATAAACAAAGAAAATGGCACATTACCATAGATTCAGGATCCTCAGTTTAAGCTATAAGTCAAGCATTCTTTTATCACTTAAAAAACAATGGAATGAAATTGCAAACTTTGCCCGTGAAAAGTGCATATTGTACTCTAGCGGTAGGTCGCGCCAAACAAAAGATTAATACACAAATGCTTTTGAAAGTCACCATTGGGGAGGATACAATAGAATTTGTATGTTTTGTTATTAATAGGCTATCTGTAGACATTATTATGGGTAATGACGTGTTGTATGCGCTTCAAGCTAAGTTGAATTATCAAATGGAAGCCTGGGAAATCAAAATTAAAGACGTCATAGTTAAAGTTCCGTTTAGCTCAAGGGAAGCAGAAAATGAGATAAGATTGACAGATGAAGAAAAAGAAATAGATGGAGAAACATTTTTTGTAGAATTTATACGAATAGGAGGGATGTAGCTAGTTAAGATGAATCCATTAGAAGCAGAAGAGATGAGAAACTATGATAAGGATGAGTATATAGCTGGAGAAGAACGGCTTTTAGAGATGACGTCATACGGACTTGGGCAGGCAGAAGCAGGTGAACAGGAGATAATTACCCTACCAGATGATTTCCAGGTAGTCGAAAATAACGTAAACATGACCTATAGAATAAGAGAAACAGTAGCAAACTCGAACCTACTTAACGACCACCAAAAAGAGATTTTTTATAACATTTTATGTAAACATAGAAATGTATTTTCGGAACACACTGGGACCTATAGTGATTTTGAGTATGAATTTGAGATACATGATGTTCCCCCATTCAAATATAAGTGCAGACCTATTCCATTGGATTTACAGGAGGCAGTGAACCTTAAAATACAGGAAATGTTGGAAGATGGAATTCTGGAGATATCTACATCAAAATTTATAAGTCCCCTATGTATAGTCAGAAAAGCAAATGGAACAGTACGACTGACGATAGATGGACGTCATATAAACCAATATATTGTTCCGGAAAGTATACAAGTGACGACCGAGACAGATCGAGAACGGATCCAGAATGCTGTTAAAAGAATAATGGAAAAAGTAGAGAAAAGAAACGCAAAGAAACTGCGGTATAAGAAGAATTGGGAACCAAAGGTCGGCGACTTAGTTCTAGTGAAATCGTTCGACAAGTCAGATTTGTTAGGAAAGAAGACTAAAAAGCTATATATGCTATGGAAAGGCCCATACCGGATTGAGAAAATATTTGGTGACAGAGCGTATGCTCTAATACACCCAAGAAATGGTAAATCGATAGGCAGATATAACATCTCCCTAATAAGGCCATATCGTCAAAAAAAAAAACGTTGTAAACAGTACAGAGCAGACCCAAGAATCACCTGTGTGAATGTGATTGAAATTATTTATACGAAGATGTAAAGAATACCAAGTAAAAGTTATATAATTAGTACGGGTAACGTTTTCGTTTGAAATTCAAACACTGCGTGGGAGTTGCAAGTTCCAAAATTCCTGTGCACAAACGAAATTATATTATTAATAACTAAAGCTAAATAAAATGTTTTAGATAACTTTAAAAATAATTTGTGAAATGTAAATATAGTATAAGTACTGATGTATTCATGTGCCAAAAGGCTATATTGTTATTGTAAAGGTCACAGACTTAGGCATGACAAAGTGAAAGAAAGTTTAGAGTGAAAAGTGAAGTGGAAAGACAGGACAATGAACTGCCAATGTTTACTGTCAGGTAAACGAAACACCTGATTACAGGTAGACAACTGAGTGCAGGTAGAGGTAACCATATTTGGACATCATTACACAAACTATAATAGTGTGAGGACGAATGTTCTTACGGTGAAGGACTGAAAGATAAAGAAACGTCCCAATAAGTTAATATAATAATATTAAAAAAATCATTGAATGTAAAATGTAATATTGTAAACTGTAATATAGTAACATTAATGTAGTACTTAAGGAATGTAATAAGGTAAAATCAAGTTGATGTCAAGTGAGACAAGGATAATTCAGTGAAGTGTATATATATAGTTGAGGTATCACGAATGTTATTTGTATATAGGGTAATAACCACATATACGACAGTGTACTTGTCTATGTACGTAATGTATCATATCTATAATTCTATGTATGTAATGTACCACGTTGATAAAGATGAGGGAACGGTGACCACCGAAAAATGTTTCAAGTAGGGAATGAGAAATTATAAGATATATAAGAAGGAAATGTCATGACGGGGGTTTGACAAAATTTAAATAATGGGTATTTCATTTTTGTCAAACGGGCATTATGTAACCGCAGTATCAGACAGCGATTAGGAGGCGGCGAATTAATTGAAATCACGAGAATTAAAAAAGAAGATAAATTAATAAAAATGCTTTGCTAAACTAATATAAAATATTGTTATATTAATATGAAATTAGAATGAAATTAGAGTAATGATTAAAATAGCGGTTTAATTAAGAATAAGATGGGAAGAATATAATTTAAGACAACTAACATGCTAGAATCCATGTAAGGGAGAGAAAATATTTCTGTAAAATCTGAACACAAGTCGGGGAGACAGGAAGAGGTGACCGTTAGCCTCTTTGTTTAAGGAAAGGTTCAATGTCTGAGAACTATAACCAGGAATGTATAGGAACAATAAGGTTTTCAAGATGCGGTCAAGTGTAAGACCTAAAAGGATTTACTTTGCTGAGGTGATAACGATGTATACCGTTACAAAGAGCCCAGGGTAGGCGTGACCCAACTCACGGTGGGATGTAACGTCAATGAGTTCGATGAGTTTTGCTAACCAATAAAGAAAAATCGAAATAAAATGAGAAACCAATAATAATGTAAGATTTGAGAAATGGGAGAAGGGTGAGTTATTTTGGTCATGTGATAAGAGTCAGAGTGGGGATCAGAATAAAGTACGAACTGAATCGCAGAGTAGACAAAACTTCACTTCTACAGTCATACTACGAGGGGAAAGATGTGATAGTGCGCGTGAAGAAGAAGTAGGAAAGATTTCTAAGTCCGAAATGAAAATCACTTCAACAGTCATACTACGAGGGGAAAGATGTGTTAATGCGCGTGAAGAAGAAGTAGTAAAGATTTCTAAGTCCGAAATGTAGGGAAGTCAAGAATAACGCAACCAGCGTGAGAGAAGCAGCAGAAGAAGTTTATAATAGCAAAGTATTCGCCGTATAAAGAAGTAAGAGAATTCTGTTAGGAAGTTTAGTAACAGGTGGTCACCGCTACAAATCAATCTGAATCAACGAACTTAGTGAGAATTAAATTAAGTCATTTTTGCAACGAACGAGTGTATTATTGAGACAACTGAGCAGCCAACAAACAACAAATCCATTTCCTACAACCATTCGCCTGAGGATAAGAGATCTCATAGCTCCAATTAGAACCCAAATCAAAAGTAAAGACCAACCAATTGAAATCTGACATGCGGGTATGCCGCAAGTTGGTGGTGGTAGTAGTAGTAGTAGTAGTTGTTGTTGTAGTTGGTGGTGGTAGTAGTAGTAGTAGTTGTAGTTGGTGGTGGTAGTAGTAGTAGTAGTAGTAGTAGTAGTTGGTGGTGGTAGTAGTAGTTGGTGGTGGTAGTAGTAGTAGTTGGTGGTGGTAGTAGTAGTAGTTGGTGGTGGTAGTAGTAGTAGTTGGTGGTGGTAGTAGTAGTAGTTGGTGGTGGTAGTAGTAGTAGTAGTTGTTGTAGTAGTATTAGTAGTTGTAGTTGGTGGTGGTAGTAGTAGTAGTAGTAGTTGTAGTTGTAGGTGGTGGTGGTAGTAGTAGTTGTAGTTGTAGGTGGTGGTAGTAGTAGTAGTAGTAGTTGTAGTTGGTGGTGGTAGTAGTAGTAGTAGTTGTAGTTGGTGGTAGTAGTAGTAGTAGTTGTAGTTGGTGGTGGTAGTAGTAGTAGTTGTAGTTGGTGGTAGTAGTAGTAGTAGTAGTAGTAGTAGTTGTAGTTGGTGGTGGTAGTAGTAGTAGTAGTTGTAGTTGGTGGTGGTAGTAGTAGTAATAGTAGTAGTAGTAGTAGTAGTAGTAGTAGTAGTAGTTGGTGGTGGTAGTAGTAGTAGTAGTAGTAGTAGTAGTAGTAGTAGTAGCTGTAGTTGGTGGTGGTAGTAGTAGTAGTAGCTGTAGTTGGTGGTGGTAGTAGTAGTAGTAGCTGTAGTTGGTGGTGGTGGTAGTAGTAGTAGTAGTAGTAGTAGTAGTTGTTGTAGGTGGTGGTAGTAGTAGTAGTAGTAGTAGTAGTAATAGCTGTTGTAGTTGGTAGTGGTAGTAGTAGTAGTAGTTGTAGTTGGTGGTGGTAGTAGTACTAGTAGTAGCTGTAGTTGGTGGTGGTAGTAGTAGTAGTAGTAGTAGTAGTAGTAGTAGTAGTAGTAGTAGTAGTTGTAGTTGTAGTTGGTGGTGGTGGTAGTAGTAGTAGTAGTTGTAGTTGTAGTTGGTGGTGGTGGTAGTAGTAGTAGTAGTAGTAGTAGTAGTAGTAGTAGTAGTAGTAGTAGTAGTAGTAATAGTAGTAGTAGTAGTAGTAGTAGTAGTAGTAGTAGTAGTAGTAGTAGTAGTAGTAGTAGTAGTAGTAGTAGTGGGGCTTTAGGGCGCACAACTGCTAGGGTTATGAGCGCCCATTAGGCTTAAGTGAGTCAAATCTTTGAAGAACTAGTCACTATCTGATGGCTTAAAGATTTCATTTACATGACCTTCAACATCAAAAACGAAGACTTCCCATTTTATTTGGAAAAGTGTATTTAAAAATTTAATCAATTTAAACGGATATCACGCAGATGGTTACCTCGGCAAAGAAAAATAAAAATAAAAAATGTAATTTGCGTAATTAAACGATATCTATGTTCTCTGTGAAGCAATGTATAGATATTTTATATCTCTTAAGTTTATGAGTAATGCTTAAGTGACGCAGAATGAAAAGTATTTCAGAGGCTATTCCCATAAAGTTCAAATTAAAGCCTTGAATTGTCATGGGAATGATTTTAATGAAAATCGTTAGTCATTTGAGAAAATTAAAACTTTCTAAATATTTTCCATGAAAAGAATAGTTTTGTGTTGGGAGATGTTCTAGAAAATCTTCGTGTTGCATCCTGGGACGATGCTGAGTTTAAATAGTAGGTTTAATGTTTACCCGACTTCTAAAATTCCGGTGCTTTGGGATAAAAACGCCGAAACTTGCTACAGGAAATGATGTACTCCGTGAACATAGAGGGCTGTTTGGTAGAAAGGTTATTCCTGAGTTGCTCCAGTAGCAGTATCTTGAGCCACGGAATGTTAGGAACTGTCACGCGTCTCTGTTGTCTACGGCCTGTAGCCTCAGTAGTTCCTCACTTCATTCTTCTGTCGAAAGCGGTGGTGGAAAAGGTCTCCCTGGGCTCTATGTCCTATAGCATAATAACTTTCATGAGTTTACTGTTCAGAAATATGCAGCTTAAGTTCATTGTGAACGCTTCTTTAACTGCTTCAAATAAGTTATCTTAAAAAGAAATCCCAAGCGTTCAATGAGAATTTGCATTAAGGTTGGAGATTTTGCATTAGCTTGTAATATTCGAAAATTAATTAATATATGTTTCTAATTTTCAGTTTCTGATCAACTCATACAATTTAAATATCGTATTTTGAAAACTGCAGATCTAATATATAGATATTAGGAGGTAACAATATTGTGGCTTATTATGTAGCACAGCTCTGAGAGTAAACTTATAACATTGTGTTTTCGAGAAAGCAGAAATGAAACGAAATGTGTAGTCTTTAACGCCCACTTTTACAAGCGGATATATGAGATGGTGATGGAGCACCGGTAGAATGAGATGGCAGAGAAACCGGAGATCCCGGAGTAAATCGCCCCAGCATCCTGTTGTCCACCAAAAATCTCACTTTGCGTCTCATGTGATCGAACCTGGACCGCCTTGGTGAGAGTCGAGCGCCCTTACCACTCAGCCACGACGCGGAAGGGATAACAGCGGAACCATTTTCTTCATCTCCTGCGACACACGCCAGACGCTATTATTTTGTATATCAGATGAAAGAGATAGAAGGGTCATTTGTGGGAGACTTTTAAACTGGGTGTTTAGGCTGGCCTTACTGAAGCAAATACCTAGCGGTAAAACGTGAGGCTCGCATTCGGAAGTCCCGGGTTCGATTCTTACAAGGGAATTATCGCTGTACTCACACCTCCACCCACATGAACATTTGATGGTATAATGCCTGCTCTGTATAAACCATGTGCACCAAAAATCTACTTCGGAGTAGAACCACAACGCCCTAAAATGAAGCCTGAAATATGCCGCATGCGACCACTTGCAAGTGGCTGCTGGACATCCCTCGTCAACTCCCTGCCAGCTGTGAGGGACGGCGTTCTTTACGTGTGCCATGGGTTGACTACTGCTATCAGGGGTAAACAATAGCTCCCATAAAATGTTATATTATTGTGCCCTAATGTTCCTACGTATTCTAGACTCATTTTCGTGTACTTCCAGCTATGCTCCGCAACCGGCATTGAGCAGAAAGTATGTCACCAAGCTCTCAATGGCATCCAGGTGTGAGCATGGTGATAGTTCCCTTGTTAGTGGCACTCTTGACCATGGAGTATTCCGTTGCTTTTCCTGGGTCGGTGGGATTAAGCTCCTACATTAGCTCTCCTCTATACCATTTCCTCTCCCCTCATGTTATAGGACAACTCTGGTACGCTGTGTCGGTCGACGGCGTGCAGAAGCTTGCGTGTTGGAACTTCTCGGCTTCGCCATGGAGTGGAATCTGAGGTTCTACTGCCGGGTCGAGCTTTGACCTGGTTCCCGCCTCTGTACCACCATCTAGCAGTTTCGGTGGGTCGCCACGAGCACATTTCAGCTGAACAGTCATGCCAGTCAATTTTAAGGAACTCTGAGTTTTTCTACCGCTTAGCTTTTCCATTCCTGCAGCCCATACGTCATCTGCCGTTCCTACCAGGGCTGCATGCACCAGATTTTACAGCATTTCAAGATTACGTAGGCTGAAGTGTATGACAGAAAATTCTGCATTTTATTCCCAATTTACTTTCTTAAGAGCCGTTACACAACGGTTCATTTTTTGTAAAAATCGTGATTTTCATGAAACAATACGTTGGAATCACTAGATACTTGAGGTACCACTTTTTACACAAAGAGTAGCAATACTTTACGTTAATGTGACGATTTTTCATAGTATCTTCACATAAAGGTAATACAGAATATTTTATTATTAACTACATAAATTATGAAATAGTGGTTTCTTTATTTGTGTTGGTTAAATGCTTAGATAAGCATGCGAACATTATTTCAATGATCTAGCGTTTAAACACTAGCTTAATTTTTCAAAGTTTGCGTTTAAGCTTAAAGTTATTTTCTTTTCTTACGTCTTTATTTTGAAATCGTCAGTTTTGCTGAAATTATCGGGTGTCTCATAAATTCGTTCGATTCTTGTTACGTGTTTACGACTAAGAACTACTGAGAACACTGCATGCCCCCATTACTTTAACCACAGAGGAATTGCATAGCAATATGGGGTTTGTTTACAAATACAATAATTGAAAAGAATGCTATGAACACAAACCACAGCAACCTCACGGCCAAAGGTAAATAGGTCAAACTATGTAAGAATTGGTAACCAAACTTCAGTACGAGTTTGTGGATGCAACAGCGTGGAGTTGTAACTTGTGAATGTTAATATGGAAGGCAAGAAGGAACATTTTCGACATTTAATGCTGTTTTATTACCGTAAAGGTAAAACAGCCTCACAAACTCAACGGAAAATTTGTGCTGTTTACTGAGAATACGCAGTGACTGATCGGGAATATCAAAAATGGTTTACTCGATTTTGAGCTGGGAACTTCTCTGTGAACGACAAACCTCGTTCTGGACGACCTGTAGGCCGCGCAGTGGCTCAGTGGTTACACCGCTTGGCTCTCACCAAGGCGAACCGGATTCGATCCCAGGCGACCGCAAAGTGAGATCTGTGGTGGACAACACGGCGCTGGGGCGGGTTTTCTCTGGAATCTCCGGTTTCCCCCGCCATCTCATTCCACCGGTGCTCCATCTTCATCTCATGGATCATCAGTGTCATCGCCTGCGGTGCCGTATGTAGTAAAAGCGGGCATTAAACACTATACATTTCATTTGGACTACCTATGGTTACGGATGACGAAAGGATAGAGGACATGATTACGAACAACCCCAGAATAACAACTCGGGAGGTAGGTCAGGAGCTAAACTTATCTCTGTAGCTAGGTGAATTTAGAAGCTTTTGGGGCGTAACTAAAGGCTTTTGCGCCATACTTACTGGCTTTTTGTGGAATTTAGATGTTTCGGAGACATGTTTAGGGCCTTTTGGGCCGTATTTACTGGCATTTTTATGCATTTAATGACTTTTGAAGCGTATTTAGTGGGTTTCGGGATGTATTTGAGGGTCCTTTTGCTGTATTTGGAAGCTTCTTGGGGTGTATTTAGGATATTTTTGCTATATTTACAGTCTTTTGGGGCGTATTTATCTGCCTTTTTATCTTAATAGTATTTAAGACGTCTTAGGATGTAATTGGTGTCCTTTTAGTGCATTTAGGAGCTTTTGCGGCGTATTTATGGTTATTGTGATGTATTTAGAAGTTTTAGAGGCATATTTGGCGTCTTTTCGTTGTATTTAGCTGCTTTAGATACGTATTTAGAGGCTTTTCGGAGCGTACTTAGTGGCTTTAGGATGCATCTGGGAGCTCTTTTAACTGTATTTAGGGGCTTTCGGGACCTATTTACTGGCTTTTTGATGTACTCAGAAGCTTTTGGGGTGCATTTAAAGGCCTTTTGGTATATGTAGGGATTGTAGGGCATATTTAAACTCCGTTTGCATATTTAAGGTCTTTCCTGGCTTACTTAGAGACTTTTACGACGTATTTACTGCCCTCTTAGGGGAATTAGCAGATTTTGGAGACGTATCAAGAGGATTTTGGGACGAATTTACTATCTCATTTATGTATTTAGAGGCTCTTGAGGCGTATTTAGCGTCCTGAGTGGTGCATTAGTGACTTTATGGTATAATAATGGATGTATTTAGGGCTTATTGGGGGTGTATTTAGGCACTTATTGCTGTGCTTAGAGGCTTCTTGGGGTGTATTTGGGACATTTTTGGTGTGTTTAGGAACATTTGGAACGTATTTTCTGGCTTTTTTTGTAAAATTCAGAGGCTTTTGAGGCATATTTATGTCATAAGTTCAGGTGGGAGTAATTTAGAAGAACAAGATGAAAAATGTATGTGAATGTGAAGGTTTAAGGAACAAGGTGAGAAATTCATGTGAGAGTGTAAATCAGACATTCGTTCTTATTTGTCTTAATTTTCCAAACTTCTCTCAAAGGGAAGATTATTGGTAAAACTTTTGTTGAAGTTTAAACTAAATTACTTGTAATCTATCTCAAAAGCATTCCAAACTGATTATTCCTCTAATTCATGTTAATGGAGTTGACTGTATAGTTGAATGGCATAAAGCGGAAGCATGAACCTGCAGGCTCATATATACACGCTTCTGGTATCGGGTAATTTGCAATTTTGCATTTTTTCTGTTAATTGGAAGAGACTAACTGTTTTAAATGGCGGAAATGCTCACACTATGCTTTTCCTATAAACAGTGGATGTACGAGTTAAAAGACAAGACCACAAATATTCCACAAAGGTTCGGTGCAGATAGATAACAGACGGACCCCGGATTGACGACAACCTGGACACGCTATCAGTGCGCAGTGCTTCTTGACCCTAGACATGAAGCCGGAATACTGACCCAAGAGACAAGGAGAAGACTGCATTCTCAACAGGCCAAGGGCTTTGGCAGTTCACAGTTATGCCCTTTGGTCTCTGCAACGCACCAGATATCTTCCACCGCCTAATGGAATCAGTGATGAGAGGGCTGATATATGACGCCTGCCTGTTATACCTGGACGACATGATCATCGTCGGCAAGACTTTCGATGACCATCTCAAGAATCTGGAGTAAGGTGCTACAGAGACGGTAGGCGACCAACTTTAAAGTGAACGCAAAGAAGTGCTAGCTCTTCTGCAAGGAAGTCAACCACCATGCAACAAAGTCTCGCCAGCCGGAGTGGCCACAGACACATAAAAGACACAGGCCGTGAGAAATTGGTCTCGACCGTAGGATAAGCGAGATTTGCGCAGTTTCCTGGGGCTGTGCAGTTATTACCGCCGCTTCATAAAAGGCTCCTCCAACATCGCGACATAGCATGTCCTATCCCAGATACAGGACGGCCAAGAGCGAGTGATAGCCTACTGCAGCAAGACGCTATCCAAGGCAGAGAAGAACTAATGCGTCACCCGGTGAGAGTTACTGGCGCTGGCAAAGACTTTGGAACACTTCTACAAGGACTTGTATGTTCAGCCATTCCACCTGACGACTGACCAATCCGCCTTAACCTTGCTGCTCAGCTTTAGGAACATGGAAAGCCAGACAGCACGTTGGGTCCAGAGGCTGCAAGAGTGCGACTTTACCTCTGAACATCGAAGAGGGAAGAGCCACGGCAACGCAGACGCCATGTCCTGAAGACCCGGTCCAGAAGTGTGCGTCCAGTGCACAAGAGTGGAAGAGAATGAGCGTGCCGCAGCTGTCAGAGTAGTCACGGATGCATGGAGTAGCGCAAGCCTGAAGAGGGAGCATCTGGCGGACGCAGACTTACGGCCACTCTTGAGAGAAGTGGAGGCAGGGACAAGAACAACCTGGGAGGACGTCGCACCAAGGAGCGCCACATATAAGTCGTACTGGGCCCAATGGGACTCGCTGATAATCAGAGAAGGCGTGTTGTTTCTGGTATGGGAATCACGTGATGGGAAGACGCAAAGAGAACCGTTGGTACTTCCCCGTAGTAAGGTTCCGGAGGTCTTGGAGGAACTTTACGCCGGAACCTTAGGACACCTGGGAGCAAACCGGACAATCGATAAACTCCGACAGCGCTACTACTGTCTGTGACTTCGAGCAGACGCTGTGAGATGCTGCCATCAGTGCACCATTCGAACGGATCGCCGTCGATATAGCTGGACCATTCCCAGTGTCCGACGGAGGCAACAAGTACCTGATGGTGGTCGTGGAATACTTCACCAATTGGACGGAGGTGTATGCCATCCCGAACCAGGAGGCAAAGGCAATCACAGGCTGCCTAGTGGAGCAAGTGTTCTGCCGATTTGGGGTTCCGTTAGAGCTCCACAGCGACCATGGTACCAATTTTGATTCCAACGTAATGAAGGAGGCACTAGAAAGGCTTGGGGTTAGCAAGACCCGCACAACACCTCTACATCCCCAGTCGGATGGCATGGTCGAAAGATACATGAAGACCTTATAAGAACACCTGAGGAAGGTCGTGGCCAGCTATCAGCGAGACTGGGACGTCAAGGTTCCACTGTGCTTGCTGGTCTACCGCTCGTCAACACACGACACCACTGCGATGACGCCAGCAAGTTTAATATTTGGCCGAGTTACGCCTCCCTTTTGACCTGGCTTTTGCAAGCCCTCCGGACGCAAAACAACCAGCAACCGAGTTTGTGGAAAACCTGGTGGACCAGCTCCACGGCATGCATGAGATGGCTCGTCAGAACATCCAGAAGGCGAGCGACCGTATGAATACCCGATACGACAGGCAAGCCAAGAGCCAATGATTCAAGCAAGGTGACCTGGTCCGGTTGTACCACTCTAGCCCCGGACCAAGAGACGCTGCCCGAAACTTCAACAGCCGTGGCAAGGACCTTACCGGATAGTGAAGAGGATTAACGACGTGGTCTACCGCATCCAGAAGGTGCCCCGAGGGAGGACGTTGGTGGTACACTTGGTTCGTCTGGCCTGCTAAAATGGTGCTGTTCGGGACGACGAGCCTTGATGAGGGAGCAGTGTCGCGGCGACGCGCACAAAATGTTCGGCGCACATAGATAACGGATGGATAGTATATCACGGGAATAAAGAGCCTGCCTAAGCAGATAAACATAGCGTGGAGGTAAAAGGCAAGCCAATACAGATAACGTGAGGAAAACGGAATATTCTAGTGACATCTTGATTTTCTTACAGAACATTCCATATCAGAACATTCGAAGTAACGGCTATTCATATTTCACTCCAACAGCTTCTATACAGAATAAATAAATTAAAAAATGCTGTCATACTTTCTGATTCTAAAGCAGCATGATGTGCAATAAGTTCATATAAAATGACGCCAATCCAAATTAAAGAATGGCACAAAATGATTCAGCAAGTTCAAAAACTACAGAAAAGAATTATATTACAGTGGATACCTGCATATTGTGGAGTTGCTGGAAATGAATCAGCTTATTTTCGTGCCAAAAAGGTGCAAATTTAATTCAGAACAAAAGTAAAAACGTACCATTTACATATACAAAAAATTAATGACATTCAAATATAAAAAACAAACAAAATCAATCAATATCTAACAAAGCCAAGGATAAAAAATAAAACATTTTAATTAAAAATCCAGAATTTATTCCACAAATCCCATGTAAAGCTGCAGCAGCAAATTTTAGATTACTTGCGGAACATGATTATTTGGCCAAACACTTACACAGAGTAGGAATTTATACAAGTCCAAATTGTCCTCTGTGCAACAGAGAAGAGGGAATTTCTAAAGAACATCCTCTAACCTGTGAAGTCCTACCTGCCGGACCCACTAAACAAAAATATTGTAGAGCAAGAGAGCTAATGACTTCATTGCCGAAGTCTAGCATTTGAAAACAACAACTACATTCGATTTCTCGTTTGTTCCTGAAATATCTAGCAACATGAGTCGTGGTATATAAGGAAGCTGCGACTCGGCAAGGGACAGTAGTAAACAGTAGTAAAGTGTTGTAACGAGAGTTGATGTTCTAAACAGATGTAATCAGAACGCTGTTGTGGTCATAGACCTTGGTAGATTGTGTATGTTACGTAATTCTGCTGTAATCTGCAAGTGTACCAAGTGTATTTCTACAGAAATAAAGAACTTTTGAATTTGTGCAAATTGGACTTATTTGTACTAGCCCACCGAGTCGCAGTACTTTCTGCATTAGAGAAGAGTTTCAAACATCTGATTAGGCATAATACTCATGCAAATCTGAAAATATTGTGTAAATTTCCAAGAATTAGTAAAATACTCAAATCTAAAAAGTATGTAATCAACTTAACTTTACTTGTTATTTACGCAATAAATTATTTATTCAGTGACTTCCTTGACTCATTACTTATGCACAAGCATATTTTGATTTCTAATTTTTGTTAATGGGGTTAATCATCACACATGTTTACATTTGTGGTATATATGTATAGGCATGGAAGAAACTAATAAGTATGTGAAAATTTAAATCAACAGCAACAAATATTACGGAAATGCTTAAAACATACTTTTATTTCACATACATTGTCTATTTTAAGGATACTTAGAAGTTTTGTGCAGTATGGTTTACTAATTACATAAAGTTATTCAGAATGAAGAGACCTTCAAAGGCCATTTGGAGAAAATTCGAGATAATCTTTTATTTGTTCAGCAAATATCTTAAAGTGAGGGTATTTTAATAAAAGCGCTACAAGAATTTTTAAGAAAATCAGAAGGAACCCAAAGTTTTCCGTCTGAGTGTGTTTGCTGTGGGAGGCAATTAAATTTAAGATATTCGTCCAGAAAGTAAGTTCTGTTTGGTAATAAAATTAAATTGTGTACAGATTCAGAAAGGTTATATATTGCACAAAATTCTACAAATCTTAATCTACTTTCCACATAACTGCCGAAATTTTGCAGGCACTTTTCATAACGAGGCACAAGTTTTTGTACACCTTCTTCATAGAAGTTTGCCGCTTGTGTCTTCAACCAGTGGGAAATATTTTCTTTCAGCTCTTCGTCATTGTTGAAGTGTTAACCGCTAAGGAACGATTTGAGATGCAAAAACAGATGAAAGTTGCTAGGAGCGAGGTCAGGGCTGTACGGGGTTGGTCAAACGCGTCCCAGCCAAATGCCTGTAGGAAATCCTTCGTCGTAGTTGCAGTGTGTTGTCGTGCGTTGTCATGAAGAAACACAACACCTTCTGTCAGCATTCCTCGGCGCTTATTTTGTATTGCGCGGCGCAAACCTAGCATTCAGAAAACGAATCACAGATATGATTACACGAGCGGCGGGATTTTCAAACAACATCGACATTGTAAACAAGCACAACAAATAGTACGTAGCTGACAGCGATCTCACAATGGCGCACGTTTCTTGTCGTTGATACAGAGCGTCTATCACGCATGTGCGGCAGTGCGATCGCAGCGCTGCAGCTGAGATAAATTGCAACAGAACTTACTTTCTGGACGTCCCTGGTATTTTAAAAATGTTTGTGTTTTATTCGAGGGAAATGCTGAAATTAAATTCCGAATTTAGAAATTCCTGGATTGCTATATGCGGATGACTTAAGGGTAGGATCTATAATAGTAGTAGAATTGCAGAAGGTAATAAATGAAATCCAGAAATTATGTGAAGGGTGGGGAATAAACATAAACATAAATAAGCCGAAAGTTATAGTATTCAAGAAGGGGGTTAAGATGAAGAAAGATGAAAAGTGGGTACTAAATCGACAAAGGGTGGAAGTGGTTAATGAATTTGAATACTTAGGAGGGATGTTGAATAACAATGGAAGGTGAGGAGCACATAGTAGAAATCGGTCAGGGTGATTTACTTCGATAAGTGTTTATTTCCGAGGTTTTCCCTTATCCTGAAAGACGAATGTCGGGTAACTCTAAGCTCTATGGTCCCTGGGCTCATTTGAGCATCATTTCACCCATTCCATTCATCGTCCAATATGACTTAACGTTGGAGGACCTAATTTACCCAAAAATCATAGTAGAAAAGCTGAAGCAAAAAGAAGGGCGGCAATGAATGGGATAAGAATATGCAAACATAAGCTAGAAATGACAACCAAGTGGTTAGAAAGAAAGTACGAAGCTGTACTGGAGTCTAAAATGTTGTATGCCGTGGAGATCTGGTGGAGGGCGCAGAGGTAAACGAAACGGTGGACCAAAACTATAGAAGGTTTTGTGAAGCTTACCAAGATCAGCACCTAGGGAAGTGGCTTTTGTAGAATTAGGAAAGACAAGAAGAAATGGAATAATAATGGAAAGAATACTAACATTTTGATATAGGTGTTTGGATGAAGAAGAAGAAGGGGAAATTAAGACATTATGCATGAGACGGCAAAAAAGATTAGTGAACTCAAATAGTTGGTGGGCAGAGATAGAAGGAATTATAGGAAAAATTTGAATGGGGGAAATATGGAGATTAGAGGAAAGAAATACAAGCGATGTGGGTAAATTGGTAAAATACAGAACAGAAGATATAGAAAGACAGGAAATATGGGGAAGTCTAGAAAATATGAAATCATTATAATTTTACAATCAAACAAAATAAATTGGAGACGAGAGGCATATGTAGATAACTGCAATAGGCAAGGGAGAGAAGGGTTAGCTTGGATGAGAACAGCAACAACATTTCTAAGAGGGATAAGAGTTAGGAAAAAGGGAATTTATGAATTGTGTGTGGGGAAAAAGAAAGCATAGAACAGTATGTAACAGAATGCGAGGAAGTTGCAATGTGGAGAAAAAAGGTTTGGGACGAAAAACGGGAGAAAGTAGAGAAGAGGATAGTTGCTATAAAAATGTTAACAGTAAAGGAGGAAAGGGAGGTAAGAAGTATTGGTGAGTTCTTGCAGAAATAAAAGAAAAATGGGCAAGAAATGTAAAGAATATAAGAAAGGAAGGTGAGGGGGAAGAGTGGGACTACTAAAGTTTCAAGGAGTCATGGACGTTAAGAGCTACCTGACAGAGCAGGAGACCAGGTTGTCATGCAATCCAAGGTAGCAACAAGGTAAAGACAAATGAATATAGCCTAAAGTTTTAAATTGTAAAATTTTGGAATATGCACAACAAATAATTCATTAATTCATAACCAAGATTTCATTTTTAAACTGCTTTTTTCCTTTGAGGAGGGAGAGATGAAGAGATTCGGGGAGTTTCCAAAGTTGTATTACTGATGAAACCTCGGTATCAAATTCGTTGCAATAAAATACCACAATCACTGTGTAGTATACACACATTTCTCTAGCCGTTTCTTTTGTTTTTGTGAGTCTTGTATAAACCATTGTTACAAAAGAGTATTTTTATGTCCTCTTCAAGTTAACTGAGATAAAAAGTCCAGACTAGTTACATTGCACATTAGTTGTAAGTGATGATGATATGTGTATAAGTGTGCTCAACTGCAGTGCTCATCAGCGCCCTTTAGAAAATCATTCATGGCAAAAGCCAGATATAAATTGTTCTAAAACGCAAGTGTAAATGAACTATCAAAAAATACATGTACATAACAGAAAAACAAAAATTAAATAAAAAATTTATATCCAAACTGCAAAAAATTCTCCTCACTAAATTCTAAATTCTAAAATCTAACCCAGAAAGGAACCTAAAAACCTTCTCCGCTACCTTGTTGTCATGCGTTAGTATTTCTGCATAGGTGGCCGGCAGCTGCAGAGACGTCCTAAGGTGTGCTAGGCAAAAACACTCTAGCAGCATGTGTCGTACAGATAACGCATCGTTACTAAACGGACAGACTGGAGCAGGCTCCTTTCTAAACAGAAAACTATGCATAAAATGCAGAGCCTAATGCGTAACCAAGCCAAAGTCTCCTCCTCTCGGCGAGATGAACGACAGAAGGTGACCCAGGGAATCGGAAGTTCTTTCAAAGATCTAAGTTTAATGCTGCGGAGAGCGGACCCACCTTCCTGCCAGCAGGTTTACACAGCTCTCCGGAATACAGTTCTAAAATCTTCCGATGCAAAACATGGTACTCGAACCCTGGGCTTCATTGTAGCCGTCTTAGCTGCTGCATCCGCCATTTCATTCCCCCGCAAGCCTACGTGACCAGGGATCCATGCACCCACTACGCTTCGTTGTAAGTATAGAGGGAATACAGAAGTGTGTAGTAATAGCTGAATCGTAACAATTGTTCGCAGAATGAATATTGTCACAGTGTGTCATTGTTGAGCTTTTGCCACAAGCCGGAGCCAGGCACATGGCCAGGAGAGAGAGAGACAGAAAGTCTCTCGAAAGATCTGCGGTATTGTAGAAACAATGGCTGGGGGATATAAATACCCCCAAGGTGCTAGAAGCGGCAGTTGTTTGTTGGTTATTGCGATAGTCGACGATTGAGGTGTACCGCAGTGGCTTCATTCATTTGTTTTCGTGCAGCAAAACACCGAGTAAGCCTTGAAAACAGCTGACTGTCAATTTCACGTCTTTTTACTACAGCAAAAGTTGGTTTAGATTTCTGCAAACCAGATTTCCGAAACTACGTAACCCACGCAGTCACAAAATGAAAATCGGCAATAGTGTTTAGAGAAATGTTGTAACGTTTCCTAATTTACAATCATTGTTTCAATAATAAAGATGCATTAATCCAGAGTCATGAAGAGGAACTGAATCTGCAGTTCCTGATACAACTACTTACAAGGACAATACTGAAAATAAGACCTGAAGCTTTCCTGGTGACGAATATGTTCGAGATATGTTCAGGATATTTTAACCACAAATTCATAACTGGATATAACACAATAATCAACAAAGACAAAACACTACCAGTACTCCCATCACTGAACAAAAGACTGTTTTCAGTAAATTAAATGCCAGGTCAGCAGATGGCGTGAGTATAGAAAATTAAATTGTGTCAAAGAAACGTCACTTGGTTATCAAGCTGTAATCATCTTTGCTTCTTAAACCGATGGATTTCCATTTTTAACGCCAGTTTGCAGGTGGAGCTGAACTGAAATCCAGCATCACGATTAAGCGTGCTCCTTTCAGAGGAAAAGGCTAAGGCCTCCTTAATTCTCCACTCCCAGTAACTGTTGCATTTTGCCAAGATGGTCGTCTCCTGAAAATTGGCTTTATGGTCGTTATCAAAACAATGCTCTGCCAGCCCAGAATTTTCAGGTTGCATTAAACGAATGCCCGTTCATGTTTAGTTATTCTGGTAGCGACGGTCCTTCCAGTTTGTCCTATATACGGTGTCGCACATTCACAGTCAATGTGGTACACTCCCGGAACTTGGAAGTTCAGCTTTTCTTTCACTGGTCTCAACAGATGTTTAATCTTCGGAGGTGGCTTGTGGCTGGTGCTGATGTTGTATTTGGCGAAAATTCTGCTGATTCTGCCAGATAGATTGCCGGTACACGGGAAGCAGGCTGTAGCGGTAGGCTTATCTGTCGCTTGCTGTATTACAGGTTTCCCCCTCCTAGCTTTGGTGATCGAGGCTTCAACGTCATTAGTAGACGTTTTGACGGAAAGTGAGTCTCAGGTGCTGTAATCCTTGTTTTAAGTGGCTGGGATCAGAGATAGACAAGGCTCTGTGTACCTGTGAATTGAGAACTCCCAGTCGTTGAGACTTATACCGAAATTAAGGGATGCAATGAATAAAGAATCGTAATGGATTACAAAGGGATATTTTATATTTGTTACAACACGAGACGTTGAGTCGTTTAACAAAAGACACAGGAGAAAGAGGGTTCTTAGCAGGGATACTAAGTGCACAACACTTGAATCTGTTTCAAAAGGCATTGTTCGGACCCTTAATAATGGCATGGCCGAAACTAATAATCACGGTGGACAAAATAGTCACAAAAGGAATTTTGGTGTGAATAAAGATACACTTCGAGAGGTGAAAGTGGCACACACACACACACACACACACACACACACACACACACACACACACACATACGCACACAGCTGCAGTGCCCCTGTGAGGACAGGCAGAACGGAGTGGCGGTCCAGTAAGAAAGATGTCTGCTTCTGTCTTGGACGGAGGCAGACCTGAAGCGATTAGAGAAGATATCTGTCGGTCCCTACGTGAATAACGAATTAAGTGTTATCGAGTAATAAGTATTCTACATACGGTCACTCTAAACAGTGATATATCGGTAACTTCGAGTTTGATGTGATGACAAAAAGAAGTAGTCTTTAAACCAGGCTGAAACTTGCATTCCAGTGTCATTAGGACCATCCTTACTGCCATATATATCTACGTATACCCTTTGACGGAACTCTTTGCTCTACCCTGAGGATTGGCCACACTGCTTGTGTTTAATGTGATGATAAATAGAAGTAGTCATTAAACCAGTGTGAAACTTGCATTCCAGTGTCACTAGGACCATCCTTACTCCCATACATATCCACGTATACCCTTTGACGGAACTCTTTGCTCTACCCTGAGGATTGGCCACACTGCTTGAGTTTAATGTGATGATAAATAGAAGCAATCATTGAACCAGTGGAAACTTGTATTCCAGTGTCATTAGAATCATCCTTACTCCATTACATATCCACGTATACCATTTTGCGGATCTCTTTGCTCTACCTTGAGGATAAGCCACACTTCTTCAAAATTTACAACGTTCTGTCACAATGTAAATTCTCAGTCCGCGTAGGTAGTAGCCACTCTTCTACCAAACCTATAACAGCAGGCGTCCCTGAAGGATTTATCCTGGGACCACTTCTATTCAACTTATTCACCTATGATATTCCTGCAACACCTACAGCTCAAATTGCTATGTATGCGGATGATACAGCAACCTTCACAACACATCGCAATATCTACACCACCAGAAATTATCTTCAAGGGGCCTTAAACTTAAACATACCTTGGCTTGAAAACTGGCGTATTTCGCTCAACCAGCAGAACTGTGAAGTAATGATCTTGACACTATGCAGACCGGACTATCCTGCACACTCCTAGTGAAACCTATACCCTGGGAAACTGAGACTGAAACAGTTAAATACCTCGGGTTACTCATGGATCGACGACTAACATGGAAGCAACACATAAGTAACAAACTCAAACTAGCTCGAGCAAAACTGGCTAAGCTCTGCCCTCTTCTCAGCAAAAGATCTTCACTCAAATTAAAAAACTGCACACTACTCTGCCGAATTTATTAAGACCACTCCTACTCTATGCCTGCCCAGTGTGGGGAGGGACCAGTCCTTCCGAAATCAAACGTATCCAGACATTTCAAAACAAAATATTATGAATCTCAACAGATGCACTATGGTTTGTCAGAAATAGTCAACTACATAGAGAAACTTGAATCAGCACCATTCAACAGTCACTTTCTCACAAGACGAAAAGTTCTACAGCAAACTAAAACATGTCTCAGGAGACATTCTCTATTCCCTTGGCAGAAAATCCAGCTTCCCAACCCACATCAGGAGTTGTCTACCACTGGATCAGCTCTCACAACAAAATCTTTTGTAATACTTAAAACATTAATGTATCTAGTTATGAAGGTCCAATTGGGCTTTCCTCATTTCATTGTTAATGTATGTAAATAATGTCTATGATCAATGATCTGTAGAGCGCAGATACGCTGATCGATCAATAAATGAGTTAAAAAGATTTACAAGGTAAGAATGAGCTGCATTAAACTAGCGACCAATGCGTGCAGCAACCTTTTCCAGTGTATAAGTAACTGATGTGTAAAGAAACGTGCTTCGAGACTTATGATATAACTATGAGCGTTCAGATAGAGATCGGTGTGTGTAGGCTTGCGATATACAGCATACCCCATTGTACCGTTGCTGTTTTTTTGAAACAAGAATGTCCAGGAATGGAAGAGTTCCATCCTTCTCCACTTCCATGGTAAACTGTATTTGACGTCGAAGACCTTAACCAACATGGCGAAGAAACTCACACTAGAGCAATAATTGATGACTTCAAAAGAAATCGGTTTTTGCTTGGTGATGATTTTAGAAAAGGGCACCCAAGAACTGCTGAACAGAAATTTGCGGAGTGCCTGAAGAAGACCGGCAGACATCTTATGAATTTATTCGGACGACATTGAACATTGTTATGATCAAACACAAAACATTTTACATCATAGACGTGAGAAAATTTTGCTGTCGACGGTTTCCCTATTGTGACTTCGTGGGTTGGTAGAATCTAAAGTCTTGTTTGCTGAAATTTAAAACACTCTTTATTGCAGTAAACGGGCGCTTTGCACAACCCTGGCAGCAGCAAAATGACCAAGATTCACTTTATTCTCGGCAGAAGTCAGGTGAAAAGGCGATTAGATATCAACGTTTTGGGAGTGTGCATCTCTCCCATCATCAGGATATTTAAAAAATGTCATAACCACAAATGAAACACTGGATATAACACAAATATAAACAAAGACAAAACACTATCAAAATTCGCATTACTGAACAAAAGACTGTTTTCAGTAAATTAAATGCCAGGTCAGGAGATGGCGTGAGTATAAAAAATTAATTGTGTCAAAGAAACGTAGCTACTTAACTTGATTATCAAGTTGTATTGATCTGTGCTTCTTAATTCGACGGATTTCCATTTTAAGGCCGGTTTCCAAGAGGAGCTGAACTGAAATCCAGCATCAAGATTAAGCGTGCTCCTTTCAGAGGAAATCGCCAAAGGCTCCTAAATTCTCCGCTCCCAGTAACGTTTCATTTTGCCAAGATGGTCGTCTCCTGAAAATTGGCTCTATGGTCGTTATCAAAACAATGCTCTGCCAGTCCAGACTCCTCAGGTTGCATTAAACGAATGCCCCGTTCATGTTCGGTTATTCTAAGAGCGATGGTCCTTCCGGTTTGCCCTATATATGGTGTACCACATTCACAGGGAATGCGGTACACTCCCGGAACTTGGAAGTCCAGTTTGTCTTTCAATGACCAACATTGACAAACAACAGCCTTCAAGGCCATCTCGAGTCTGCGCTGCACATAAACAAACGAAAGAAACTATTGCGGCACTGTTCAAATGTCCACAAAACTGCACAGAACCATTCAACTAACAAATGACTCCTTTTGACACTTTGCCGCCATTTATACAGCCCAGTCAATGTTCAGTAGATTTCTCGATAACAATCGCGACGGCAGTGGGAAATTCCAGACTTCTCTGTCTCTTTCTCTATCCTCGTAAGCGACCAGCTCGCCCGCCACTATCTCTTTCCTGCCCACTCGTGCCGGCACTGGCTTGTCGCAGTTCCAATGCAAGAATCCGATTGGTGACACTATAAACTGACTTGTCATCAAAATCGTCGCATTGAATGGTGCAAAAAAGCTCTGTAAAGCCTCCAAGACGCCACTTCATATTTGGTTATAAATGTCGTAACTCGATATATGAACAGAAATATCAGTCAGCTCAATGGCTCTTTGGAACTGAACTTAGGACTACAATGTCCAACGAGTTCGCAGCGCTGGTAAGCAAATAGTTGCTAGTTGTTAGTTTTCTAAACTACGTCATATTGCTACTATAGCACTAGAGTAGCTGCAAAATAAGAATGAACATGGGCTGAGCCAATACGATTATCCAACTGTCTTGGTGTTGCCAGTACCACGGCAAGTGGGCGACAGAGATGGAAGATATATCTGTCTTTGTCTCACCGAATCCACCAAGCAAGTGTCATACAGATGCTGAGATGCACAGTCATACAGATGCTGACAGGGAACTTCGCTTAATATTTCAGCATGTGTGTGTCAGAACATATACAATGATTATCACATAATCTGAACCTTAAAACCTTGAACTGGAAAACAGTTTGCTTACGTAGCTATCACTCATATGCACACAAAACAAAATGATTCAAATTATATGCGTTCTACGAAATAAGGTGTTTGCTACAGTGAAACAAAATAGTGACATTTCAATGATTTATGAAGGTAGTTTCTATTTTAATAATGTCATATTTGTACACTGTCTGTAACGAGCTTTAAACCAAGATCTCTTTCATTAAAATACTTAATAAATACGGAAGATATGAATGTGTATTTATGAAACATTTTTACACCATGTATCTCATGTACTCATGTTATGCATTGTGCACTGAAAGTTCAGTCTTGCAGCAACAATATCGCTTCTTTCAAGCAGAAATTTGTAACCATCATTGGTTCTCCTATATTTGAACCCAAGATATTTTAGAATATTATGCAGAGAAGATACAGAATCCGTATATGCTATTTTCCCCCTCATTAAATTGGTCAGCCTTTTGGCAGTTGGATATTCACCCTTGTCATATAAATCATAAATTGTTCCACGTGAAACACACTTTTGAAAATTGTCTAAGTTGGTAGCAATTTTTTAGCTGCCTGATGTTTCCCTGGAGATATAAATATGAAAACTTTTCCTAATTTGGTAAACTATTGCCTTCTTTAACAATGTTCGTCACAGAATGAGCACTCACGTGACAAGCTTCTAAAGTAATTCTCGACTCTGAGCGAAATTTGTACTTTGGAAAGCCTCTTTAATTGACATGTTTGAAAAAGGAAGGAATATACATTAACAAAAATATCTGCAATCTATTTATATCAAATCTTATGAGTTGTTTCGCAGTTACTACTAGACCCACAAGTACTGAGATTGCTGAGTGGTGTACAAGCATTTACTAACTTTAAAAATCACGTGTGCACTCTTAAAAGATCAACACTTTACTGAATGTAAGGTAAAAAATGGAACTGCAGTATAGCACGTCTGTGCTTTTCTTCACTAACAGTTAATGATTCTTTTGTTTCTAGTCAGGCGCCTTAACTTTCCATATCTCCGAAACCAGATGTGCTACAAACACGGGGTTTGGGCAGTAATCCTCAGAAAAAATAGCTCTGAAACATGGGGAAAACAAAATAATTCTTTAATTAGTATCTTTAGACCGCGCAAAGAAACTAATCGCATGCTTGGGCAAAGTGAGCCAGCATGCGTGCTTAACTGTACAACGTTGCAAGCACCGCATTGGCTAGTAGCGATAGAACAGCCACGCCTAGCCCCGCCTTATGTTCATTCCTATTTTGTAGCTACCTTAGAAGATAGATATACAGTAAAACCTACCTAAAACGGATTGCTCATATGATACATTTCGGAACGGAGCTATTTCCCATATAAAATTACACTTTAAGCGGAAAACTGCCTTAAGTAGAAAAGGGAGTATTTTTCGGTACACCTTTGCTCAAATAATCTTATTAAGACAGATTACTTTACGTGTAATTTGTTACCAGGTACTTATTTTAAAAAGTGCAATAATTTTGAGGGTGACTGTACTTGCACTGGAGGTCCATGAACCATAAAGTCATAAACTGTAATCCTTCGAGGAAAAATGAAAACAAATCATTAGCTCTCTCAACTCTCTTCCAACACACGTGGTAAAGATACAACTGTTTCGTAGTGTGTTCATTCCCCACTTCGTTGTTACAAGTGATCAAGTACGAGAGGAAAAATCTGTGAATTTTGGTGATTTTTAAAAACATAGTTTTGTAGCAGATATTTTGTTGTTAGAGAGAAATAGTTGGAGGAATTGTAATGTTTAATGAAATGAATAAAATGTAAAGTAGGTGATGGTATAGCCATGACCACCTGATATGAGAGGATGTTGATATATGTCTAAAAGATCCTTCTTTTCTTAAGAATGTCGTAGGAGAAAGACGTACATTTGTGTCCCTCCGAGGTTGTGCAGAATTAGGAGGCGTGTCCGTCAAATAAGGTCTCCAATTTTATTTAATATAGAAAACATGTTTATTGTCAATGAATGTTACATTGATGGAAAGACGGAACTTACAGCTATTTTTCAACGTAATCACCATTGCGATAGATGCACTTTTGCACGCACTGTGGAAGTTTTTGTATACCCTTGGCATAGCACTCTCCCGCCAAGTTGCGCAGGTAGCGCTCAACCTCGTTTTTCAAATCATCGTCGGTCTGGAAATGTGCTCCACCCAGATGTGACTTCAACTCAGGAAACAGATGCTAATCATTAGGTGCTAAGTCTGGACTGTAGGGGGGATGGGCGAGGATGTACCACCCGAACTGGGCCAGGACATCGGCCGTTGCATGTACGGTATGAGGACGAGCGTTGTCGTGATGAACAATCACTCCCTTCGTCAACATTCCCCTCCTTCGATATTGAATGGCAAATCGGAAGTTTTTTTAAAATCTCACAGTAGCTAGCGACGCTTATTGTTGTGCCGGTAGGCATAAACTCGTACAACAATACACCCTTTCTGTCCCAGAACACACTGTTCAACACTTTGCCGACAGAAAATGTCTGTTTGAACTTTGGGGACCCTCCTCGCACACACCTTGCGATAATGCAAATGTGTAACAGTAGTTTTGGGTTATAAAAATATATGTAATTGTGTGATTGGCCGAAATGAAATAAAATGTGTAATGTTTAACGCCCGCTTTTAATACATACGGCACCGCAGGCGATGACACTAATGATACTTTAGATGAAGATGGAGAACCGGTGGAATGAGATGGTGGGGAAACCGGAGATCCCGAAGAAAACCCGCCCCAGCGCCGTGTTGTCCACGCCTGGGATCGAACGCGGGCCAACTTGGTGAGAGCCAAGCGGTCTAACCACTGAGCCAAGGCGCGGCCTGATTGGCCGAAGTAATAATTGTATGACGTAATATGACGTAATGTTGTGACGTGGAATTAAATCGGCCAATCACAAAATTAAGATAGGAGTAACGATAATTACGAAAAATCAGTAATATTGGTAGAGATGTTTTGTAATGGTGAGTGTGATGAATAGTGGTGCAAGATCAAGAACATTTAAGTAATAGTTTGAATCTGTTTAATTATAACAAAGTAAGAATTTATCGATATGTTGGAAGTGACTGGGAAAGGAAGTTCAAGTAAAATGTAATCTAAATAATATAATTAAATAGTTACAAAATTTGACTTCTCCGAAACTTTATTCCGAACCACGCCTTGAAACCAAGATTCTCATGACTCTTATTTAATAAAACACAATCATCAAGAAACAAATCAAAATACAACGAATGTGTTATTTCTGGCTTCTAGACGTGGATCTTCGAAAAGTCAACGTGCATCCCATCTCAAATATAGAAATCCCGTACCAAATTTCGCTCGAGCGTGTGGCTGATTAAGATGGAGACAAATTAACGACGAATAGTCCCAAATTCCTGTCCCAAATATTTGGCCAAAATCTTATCAATCGTGGTCTTATTGACTTCAGGGATAAGTTCCCACAGCTCGCGAACTGTCACACGCCGATCTTTAAGCATTTCTTGCTCCACTTTCTCAATTGTTTCGGCTGAAACCGAAGGCCGACCAGAACGCTGTTCCTCATGGACGTCTGTACGTCCGTCTTTGAACACTCTGACCCACTTTCGCACGTTTTTGACGTCCATACACTGTGGGCCATAGACTTCGCATAACTGGCGATGAATTTCAGTCGCGGTGGTGCTCTTGACACTCAAAAAACGGATCACTGCACGCAACTCGCACTTGGCGGCGAAAGTGATAGGAAGCTCCATCGCAAATGGCTGCCCAACCAAGACTAACGGTTACAACGGTTTCGTTGTGGTGATGATCTGAAGTGGTGAAACCAAGCTAGACACCACTGTTGCCGGTTCTCGCGTAATAGCGTTCCTCACGGCTCCAGCGCCTTGCAGACCTTATCTGGTATCTTTGAGTGAGCATTTAAGACGCACAAATAGCGTGTGTGTAAGAAAGTAATAGTTAATACATCAACCATCGTTTGTTAAAGAGCAACATTTATATTGCAATTTAAAAGTGTTTCGGGAGCATTAAATATTCATGCTTGAAAGATAAACGAATTATTTGTACATTCTTCAGCAATAGTAATACTATCTTTCTCAGCCCCGGTACGACGACCATCGCTCCAGAATTACTGAGGCGCTTACCGATCCAGAGTTGCAGGTGAAACTTCTAGATCATCACCAAAGGTGAGAAATTCAATGCATCCAACTTCATCCATGAAACTGCTTCAATTTGTATGGACAGAAATTCTGTAAACTGAATTCTAAACTTTAGAAATTCAGGTTATTAAGGTTATTGAAGAACAGGAAAAAATTAACGTCCAGCCAAAGAATTAATTACCTGTGTTTTTTAAAATTGGGAAAACTCAAGAGCACTGCAAGGCCTTGAAAAACTCATGAAAAACGCCCTTATGGAAAATTAATTTTATATAATGACCACGCATTTTCAATACCAAGTGAGTATCTGGCGTTCAAAGTTCAGTATAACGGATTGTCCATCATACAAGATATAGAGATTCTTTTGTTTCCAAAACTGAAACATAAAGTGCATGGAATCACGTTAAAGAAGACCGTGTGGTGTTTAACGTCCGCTTTTACTACATGCGGCACCACAGACGGCGATTTAATAATACATGAAGTGAAGATGTAGCACCGATTGACTGAAATGGCGTGGGAAACCGGAGATTCCAGAAAAAATCCGCACTAACGCCGTGTTGTCGGCCACAAGTCTCGCATGCGGTGGTCTGCTATAGAACACGGGCCGCCTTGGTTCAAAGAAGTGGTTTAATTAAATGAAAAATATACTGGTGTAAAAATGCGAGAATTTGGAATACAAAATCATATAGATATTTAAAGAATAATCGGTGATTAATGCTCTAAAAATTTTCAGTAACGTCCAGTGAGAATATCGTCAGAAAGAAAGCTAAAGCGTGTCTTAATGTTATAGATTTACTTTGTTTCGTGCCCCAAGAGTGCCTTGCTACACCATGCGAGGGTTGTCTGAAATGTTTCCGACCTCAACATGAAGATGACTGCACGCGTAAATAAAAGCTAGTCAATTTCGTTGTTCATCTGTTGATAGTTACTCACCAAAGCTTCAGCCATTTCAGCTTCATTCATCGTCCGATATGATCTAACTTTGGAGCTTTCCCCTTAATGAATGTCTGGCAACTCTAAGCTCTGTGGACCCTGTACTCATTTGAACATCATTTCATTCACAGTCCGATATGACTTTGGAGGTTTTCCCTTAACGTGAGAGGTGAATGTCTGGCAGCTCTAAGCTCTGCGGACCCTGTACTCATTTCAGCAACATTTCATTCATCGTCCGATATGACTTAACGTTGGAGGTTTTCCCTTATCCTGAAAGATGAATGTCTGGAAACTCTAAGCTCTATGTACCCTGTACTCATTTGAACATCATTTCATTCATCGTCCGATATGACTTAACGTTGGACGTTTTCCCTTATACTGAAAGATGAATGTCTGGCAACTCTAAGCTCTGTGGACTCTGTACTCATTTCAACATCATTTTAATCATTGTCCGCTATGACTTTGTAGGTTTTCCCTTATCCTGAAAGATGAATGTCTGAAAACTCTAAGCTCTGTGGACCCTGTACTCATTTGAGCATCATTTCAGTCATCGTCCGATATAACTTTGTAGTTTTTCCCTTATCCTGAAAGATGAATGTCTGGCAACTCTAAGCTCTGTGGACCCTGTACTCATTAGAACATCATTTCATTCATCGCCCGATATGACTTTGTAGGTTTTCCCTTATCCTGAAAGTTGAATGTCTGGCATCTCTAAGCTCTGTGGACCCTGTACCCATTTCAGCATCATTTCATTCATCGTCCCATATGACTTAACTTTATACGTTTTCACATAAATGGCAAGTCATGTTTAAGATAATTACAAAAGTCTTCAGATTCCTAGTTCCAACATAACGCAATGTTTATACATCTTCTTGCTCACTGTTGACACTGAGAAACTTCCTCCTTGGAGGTATAAGATAAAGGAAAACGTCTTTGGGGTGAAACAATTCTTAGAAGAGATGTTCAAAACCTTATTTAAAATGAAACAAGCGCCATCTGCCTAACCTAATGGCCTTAGTTCTGTATATTTTACACATTTTGAAGTTAATGAATTGCGAAGGGCTATCATGCCGTTGTGTTTTTTTTTTTCGAGTGGAGGAAAAATGCATTTACGCACTAGCCCTGGGATCGGAGTGTGGGACCCCTCTGACGGAGAGAGAGATCCGTCAGCCCTACCCACTAAAAAACCTCCACCGGTGAGAATTCGGGAGAGGAAGTGCAGCAGTACCGCTATTTCACCTGCGGATTCTGGGAGAGGATATTACGGCCAGGCAAAGCCTAGGCCGGGTGAGGATGGCGCCAGGACACAAGCATGACCAAGGTCCTACTTGCGACCTTGGAAATTCTGGAGTGGAATTGGTTTATGTAGTATTCTTGTGCCTCGGGACGGAGGCACCGTCTTACAAGATATCTGTGAGGTCCTGAAACATAAGGACGGTGTCATTAATTGTTAGTGCTTAAGAATAAGTTGGATAAGATATCAGGCCAGGAGCGGCGCTGAGTCTGGCGTCAATTTGTTTGGCATTGGTTTACATGCATTCAATGTGAAAATGGATAAATTTAATGTAACTTAACTAAATAACAACCAATTATTTTGGACATATGCTCAGGATTGAGTATGGTCCACGTCATGAGAGCTAATCTTGCTAGATTATTGTTTTGTTTATACATATACAATTGAATTGTCTTCTCATGTCCATGTGTGATGCTTTGGTCATTTTCACTGGTCCCCAGAACGACCCTTAGCAGGGACTTCCAGGGCCACTGGTCTGTCAGTAGTGTTTTAGCTAAGCTATGGCTTATGATTAAGGTGGTACTAAGTTGTTTAGGTAATCTTGAATGCTTATTTCTGGTTCCCCCAGGCCAAGAGTTCTGTCAAATAATGAGAGCGGTCTTTTTAGAGTGTCGTGTTGTGTACCGTATTCGCCTAAGTCGCGAATTAGAGGGTCTTTGTTTTTTGTCTTTCTGTCATATAAGTTATAACTGAGTAGTTTAATAAATTGTTCGATCGAGTGGAGCTTCAGTTCCTCGTGCGGCCAATAAGCTGGAGCTACTATAGGAACCTTTGCAATAATTCGTATTATTCTGTTTTGCAGTGTCTGCAGTCTGTTTATATGTGTTTTCGCAGCGTATCCCCAGACAGGGGCTACTTACGTCAATATTGGCCTGATTAGTGTTTTATATAGCGTAAGACCCATATTAAGTTGCAGTTGGTTATTTAAATTAATCAAAGGGTAGAGTCTGTTCAATTGTCCATTTGCTTTGGCCCTGATATTTTGAATGTGTTTTTTCCATGTGAGACCTTGATCCATGGTGACCCCTAGGTAGGTAATTTGGACTTTCCATTCGATTCTTTCGCCATGATACACTAGAGGTAGCTGCCGCCGTTGTGATCAAAACATTTCCAATTAATATCCAATAACATATACTTTAATGCAGAAGGATGTTAAAAGTTTTGTCTGTTTATCAATAAAAATAGACAACGTTGAAAAGAATAATTATTAATCTGTTATGAATTTACAATTTCCAACGTAACGCAATGTTTATATGTTATCTTTTACATTTACTTACTTTATATTTGTTATTCTTTTTAAATATATTAGGGAAAAGCAGCTGGTGCCATCTACACCTGAAATCCTTGAAATAGTTCACATTGGTGATTACAGATGGCACTTCTAATATAGTGATGTTTGCGTGCTCTGTTGTGAAAAATGGACACTAATTGGATCTTTACCCGCAACACGCATTGCAATAATTTACATCGACTAAGTGGTAATCTGATTATGGACCAATGATTCCTGTATTATTTATTTATCTCAGGTAAATGCAATTACATGCAATCACTTATTGTACAACTAAAAGCAAAAGAAAACGTGCACGATATTCTTAGGAGCAGTCAGCGGCCTAAGAGCGTCCAGTTACGGGGTCTCTGTGGCCCTCTTTCTCCCTTCTATATATTTACAACAGCATTCTCCCAGTTTGAGACATTATAACAAATAATAATTAATTATGATAAAATGCTAATTTTCAAATGATAATTTTCACAAAACGCAATTGCTTACTGTATTTGTATTTTATAATAATTTCCTACAAGAATGTATCTGTATGTATTGTCTGCGAATTTGTAACGACAATAAACATACAAATCTCTGCCAGCGTGAATTATCTGGACAAGGTTTTTTCCGGGGTGTTCCCTTATTCTGTAAGGCGAATGTCTCGAGACTCTAAGCTCTACGTACCCTGTACTCATTTGAACATCATTTCATTCCTTGTCCAAAATGACTTAAATCTGGAATTTTTCTGTTATCCTGAAGTTTTGTGTTATTCTGAAAGATGAGTGTCTTGTAACTGTAAGCTCAATGCATCCTGTACTCATTTGAACATCATTTCATTCCTTGTCCAAAAGTACTTAAATCTGTAAGTTTTCTGTTATACTTATAGATGACTGTCTTGTAACTGTAAGCTCTCTACATCCTGTACTCATTTGAACATCATTTCATTCCTTGTAAAAATGATTTAAATCTCGAGGTTTTCTGTTATTCTGAAAAATGAGTGTCTTGTAACTGTAAGCACTATGAATCCTGTATTCATTTGAACACCATTACATTAGTCGTCCAAAATGACTTAAATCTCTAAGTTTTCTGTTATTCTGAAGGATGAGTTTCTTGTAACTGTAAGCTCTATGCATCCTGTACTCATTAGACCACCATTTCATTCCTCGTCCAAAATGACTGAAATCTGGAAGTTTTGTGTTATTCTGAATGATGAGTGTCTTGTAACTCTAAGCTCTATGCATCATGAACTCATTTGAACATCATTTCATTTCTCGTCCAAAATGACTTAAATCTGGAAGCTTTCTGTTATTCTGAAAGATGAGTGTCTTGTAACTCTATGCATCCTGTGCTCGTTTGAACCTCATTTCATTCCTTATCCAAAATGACTTATATCTGGAAGCCATCTGTTTAGTTGACATATGAGTGTCTTGTAACTGTAAGCTCTGTGCACGCTGTATTTATTTGAACATCGTTTGTTTCCTTGTCCAATATGATTTAAATCTGGATGCTTTCCCTTATGCTGAAAGATGAATGTCTTTGAACTGTAAAGTCCAAGTATCCTGTACTCATTGAGCATCAATTATATTTTCCTCTGATATGACTTATTTTTGGAGGTTTTCCCATATTCTGAAAGAGGAATGAGCGGTAGCCCTAACTTCTATGTGTCCTCCAATCATTTGAACGTCCTTGCATGCATCGGCCCAATTACTTAACTTTGGATTTTTTCCCTTATTCAGAAACATGAATGTCTGGCAAGTCAAAGCTCTCTGGACCCTGTACTGATTTGAACGCTATTCCACACATCGTGCTATATGACATAACGTTGGAGGTTTTCACTTATTCTGAAAGAAGAATGTACGGTATCTGTAACCTCTCTGTATCGTGTACACAGCTGAATATCATCTCATTCACCGCCTGCTATGACTTAGGGTTGGACGTTTTCCCTAATCCTAAAAAAAATGTGCGGTATCTCTAGCCTCTATTTCCCTGTATTCATTTGAAGATCATTTCATTCATCGGCCGATATGACCTAACGTTGGACGTTTTCCACAATCCTAAAGAAGAATGTGCGGTAACTCTAACCTCTATGTATACTGTACTCATTTGAACATCATATCATTCATCGTCCGATATGACTTTGTAGGTTTTCCCTTATCCTGAAAGATGAATGTCTGGCAACTCTAAGCTCTGTGGACCCTGTACCCATTTCAACATCATTTCATTCATCGTCCCATATGACTTCACTTTGGACATTTTCACATAAATGGCAAGTCATGTTTAAGATAATTACAAAAGTCTTGAGATTCCTAGTTCCAACATAACGCAATGTTTATACATTTTTTTGCTCACTGTTGACCGTGAGAAACTTCCTCCTTGGAGGTATAAGAAAATGGAAAACGTTTTTGGGGTAAAATAATTCTTATAAGAGACGTTCAAAATAATATATAAAATGAAAAAAGTGCCATCTGCTTAACCTTATGGCCTTAGTTCTGTATATTTTACACATTTTTAAGTTATTGAATTGGGAAGGGCTATCATGCCGTTGTGATCAAAAGATTTCCAATTAATATCCAATAAGACATACTTTAATGCAGAAGGCTGTTAAAAGTTTTGTCTGTTTATCAATAAAAATAGGAAATGTTGAATAGGATAATTATTAATCTGTTATGAATTTACAATTTCCAACATAACGCAATGTTTGTATGTTATCTTTTGCATTTACTTACTTTATATTTGTTATTCTTTTAAATATATTAGGGAAAAGCAGGTGGTGCCATCTACACCTGAAATGCTTGAAATAGTTCACAATGGGTATTACAGATGGAACTTCCAATATAGTGATGATGCGCGCTCTGTTGTGAAAAATGGACACTAATTGGATCTTTACCCGCAACACGCATTGCAATAATTTACATCGACTAAGTGGTAATCTGATTATGGACCAATGATTACTGTAATATTTATTTATCTCAGGTAAATGCAATTACATGCAATCACTTATTGTACAACTAAAAGCAAAAGAAAACGTGCACGATATTCTTTGGAGCAATCAGCGGCCTAAGAGAGTCCAGTTACGGGGTCTCTGTGTCCCTCTTTCTCCCTTCTATATATTTAAAACAGCATTCTGCCAGTTTGAGACATTATAACAAATAATAATTAATTATGATAAAATGCTAATTTTCAAATGATAATTTTCACAAAAAGCAATTGCTTACTGTATTTGTATTTTATAATAATTTCGTACAAGAGTGTATGTGTATGTATTGTCTGCGAATTTGTAACAATATTAAACATACAAATCTCTGCCAGCGTGTATTATCTGGACAAGGTTTTTCCGGGGTGTTCCCTTATTCTGTAAGGCGAATGTCTCGAGACTCTAAGCTCTACGTAACATCATTTCATTCCTTCTCCAAAATGACTTAAATCTGGAATTTTTCTGTTATCCTGAAGTTTTGTGTTATTCTGAAAGATGAGTGTCTTGTAACTGTAAGCTCAATGCATCCTGTACTCATTTGAACATCATTTCATTCCTTGTCCAAAATGACTTAAATCTGTAAGTTTTCTGTTATTCTTAAAATGATTGTCTTGTAACTGTAAGCTCTCTACATCCTGTACTCATTTGAACATCATTTCATTCCTTGTAAAAATGATTTAAATCTCGAGGTTTTCTGTTATTCTGAAAGATGAGTGTCTTGTAACTGTAAGCACTATGAATTCTTGTATTCATTTGAACACCATTACATTAGTCGTCCAAAATGACTTAAATCTCTAAGTTTTCTGTTATTCTGAAGGATGAGTTTCTTGTAACTGTAAGCTCTATGCATCATGAACTCATTTGAACATCATTTCATTTCTCGTCCAAGATGACTTAAATCTGGAAGCTTTCTGTTATTCTGAAAGATGAGTGTCTTGTAACTCTATGCATCCTGTGCTCATTTGAACCTCATTTCATTCCTTATCCAAAATGACTTATATCTGGAAGCTTTCTGTTATTCTGAAAGATGAGAGTCTTATATCTATAAGCTTGATGCATCCTGTACTCATTTGAACACCATTTCATACCTCGTCCAAAATGACTTAATTCTAGAGGATTTCTGTTATTCTGAAAGATGAGTGTCTTGTAACTCTAAGCTCTCTGCATCCTGTACTCATTAGAACAACATTTCATTCCTCCTCAAAAATGACTTAAATCTGTAAGTTTTCTGTTTAGTTGACATATGAGTGTCTTGTAGCTGTAAGCTCTGTGCACGCTGTATTTAATTGAACATCATTTGTTTCCTTGGCCAATATGACTTAAATCTGGATGCTTTCCCTTATGCTGAAAGATGAATGTCTTTGAACTGTAAAGTCCAAGTATCCTGTACTCATTTGAGCATCAATTATATTTTCCTCTGATATGACTTATTTTTGGAGGTTTTCCCATATTCTGAAAGAAGAATGAGCGGTAGCCCTAACTTCTATGTGTCCTGCACTCATTTGAATGTCCTTGCATGCATCGGCCCAATTACTTAACTTTGGATTTTTTCCCTTATTCAGAAACATGAATGTCTGGCAACTCAAAGCTCTCTGGACCCCGTAGTGATTTGAACGTTATTCCACTCATCGTCCTATATGACATAACGTTGGAGGTTTTCACTTATTCACAAAAAAGAATGTATGGTATCAGTAACCTCTATGTATCGTGTACACATCTGAATATCATCTCATTCACCGCCTGCTATGACTTAAGGTTGGACGTTTTCCCTAATCCTAAAAAAAATGTGCGGTATCTCTAGCCTCTATTTCCCTGTACTCATTTGAAGATCATTTCATTCTTCGGCCGATATGACCTAACGTTGGACGTTTTCCACAATCCTAAAGAATAATGTGCGGTAACTCTAACCTCTATGTATACAGTACTCATTTGAACATCATATCATTCATCGTCCGATATGACTTTGTAGGTTTTCCCTTATCCTGAAAGATGAATGTCTGGCAACTCTAAGCTCTGTGGACCCTGTACCCATTTCAACATCATTTCATTGATCGTCCGATATGCCTTAACTTTGGACGTTTTCACATAAATGGCAAGTCATGTTTAAGATAATTACAAAAGTCTTCAGATTCCTAGTTCCAACATAACGCAATGTTTATACATCTTCTTGCTCACTGTTGACACTGAGAAACTTCCTCCTTGGAGGTATAAGATAAAGGAAAACGTCTTTGGGGTGAAACGGTTCTTAGAGGAGATGTTCAAAATCTTATTTAAAATGAAACAAGCGCCATCTGCCTAACCTAATGGCCTTAGTTCAATAAATGTTACACATTATGAAGGAAAGGAATTGCGAAGGGCTATCATGCCGTTGTGATCAAAAGATTTCCAATTAATATCCAATAACACATACTTTAATGCAGAAGGCTGTTAAAAGTTTTGTCTCTTTGTCAATAAAAATAGGAAACGTTGAAAAGGATAAATATTAATCTGTTATGAATTTACAATTTCCAACGTAACGCAATGTTTATATGTTATCTTTTACATTTACTTACTTTATATTTGTTATTCTTTTTAAATATATTAGGGAAAAAAAGGTGGTGCCATCTACACCTGAAATCCTTGAAATAGTTCACATTGGCGATTACAGATGGCACTTCCAATAGAGTGATGTATGAGCGCTCTGTTGTGAAAAATGGACACTAATTGGATCTTTACCCGCAACACGCATTGCAATAACTTACACCGACTGAATGGTAATCTGATTATGGACAAATGATTCCTGTAATATTTATTTATTTCAGGTAAATGCAATTACATCCAATCACTTATTGTACCATTAAAAGCAAAAGAAAACGTGCACGATAATCTTTGGAGCAATCAGCGGCCTAAGAGCGTCCAGTTACGGGGTCTCTGTGTCCCTCTTTCTCCCTTCTATATATTTACAACAGCATTCCCCCAGTTTAAGACATTATAACAAATAATAATTAATTATGATAAAATGCTAATTTTCAAATGATAATTTTCACAAAACGCAATTGCTTACTGTATTTGTATTTTATAATAATTTCCTACAAGAGTGTATGTGTATGTACTGTCTGCGAATTTGTAACAACAATAAACATACAAATCTCTGCCAGCGTGAATTATCTGGACAAGGTTTTTCCGGGGTGTTCCCTTATTCTGTAAGGCGAATGTCTCGAGACTCTAAGCTCTACGTACCCTGTACTCATTTGAACATAATTTCATTCCTTGTCCAAAATGACTTAAATCTGGAATTTTTCTGTTATCCTGAAGTTTTGTGTTATTCTGAAAGATGAGTGTCTTGTAACTGTAAGCTCAATGCATCCTGTACTCATTTGAACATCATTTCATTCCTTGTCCAAAATGACTTATATCTGTAAGTTTTCTGTTATTCTTAAAGATGATTGTCTTGTAACTGTAAGCTCTCTACATCCTGTACTCATTTGAACATCATTTCATTCCTTGTAAAAATGATTTAAATCTCGAGGTTTTCTGTTATTCTGAAAGATGAGTGTCTTGTAACTGTAAGCACTATGAATCCTGTATTCATTTGAACACCATTACATTAGTCGTCCAAAATGACTTAAATCTCTAAGTTTTCTGTTATTCTGAAGGATGAGTTTCTTGTAACTGTAAGCTCTATGCATCCTGTACTCATTAGACCACCATTTCATTCCTCGTCCAAAATGACTGAAATCTGGAAGTTTTGTGTTATTCTGAAAGATGAGTGTCTTGTAACTCTAAGCTCTATGCATCATGAACTCATTTGAACATCATTTCATTTCTCGTCCAAAATGACTTAAATCTGGAAGCTTTCTGTTATTCTGAAAGATGAGTGTCTTGTAACTCTATGCATCCTGTGCTCATTTGAACCTCATTTCATTCCTTATCCAAAATGACTTATATCTGGAAGCTTTCCGTTATTCTGAAAGATGAGAGTCTTGTAACTGTAAGCTCTATGCATCCTGTAGTCATTTGAACACCATTTCATACCTCGTCCAAAATGACTTAATTCTAGAAGATTTCTGTTATTCTGAAAGATGAGTGTCTTGTAACTCTAAGCTCTCTGCATCCTGTACTCATTAGAACAACATTTCATTCCTCCTCCAAAATGACTTAAATCTGTAAGTTTTCTGTTTAGTTGACATATGAGTGTCTTGTAACTGTAAGCTCTGTGCACGCTGTATTTATTTGAACATCATTTGTTTCCTTGTCCAATATGACTTAAATCTTGATGTTTTCCCTTATGCTGAAAGATGAATGTCTTTGAACTGTAAAGTCCAAGTATCCTGTACTCATTTGAGCATCAATTATATTTTCCTCTGATATGACTTATTTTTGGAGGTTTTCCCATATTCTGAAAGAAGAATGAGCGGTAGCCCTAACTTCTATGTGTCCTGCACTCATTTGAACGTCCTTGCATGCATCGGCCCAATTACTTAACTTTGGATTTTTTCCCTGATTCAGAAACAAGAATGTCTGGCAACTCAAAGCTCTCTGGACCCTGTACTGATTTGAACGTTATTCCACTCATCGTCCTATATGACATAACGTTGGAGGTTTTCACTTATTCTGAAAGAAGAATGTACGGTATCTGTAACCTCTATGTATCGTGTACACATCTGAATATCATCTCATTCACCGCCTGCTATGACTTAAGGTTGGACGTTTTCCCTAATCCTAAAAAAAATGTGCGGTATCTCTAGCCTCTATTTCCCTGTACTCATTTGAAGATCATTTCATTCATCGGCCGATATGACCTAACGTTGGACGTTTTCCACAATCCTAAAGAATAATGTGCGGTAACTCTAACCTCTATGTATACTGTACTCATTTGAAGATCATATCATTCATCGTCCGATATGACTTTGTAGGTTTTCCCTTATCCTGAAAGATGAATGTCTGGCATGTCTAAGCTCTGTGGACCCTGTACCCATTTCAGCATCATTTCATTCATCGTCCGATATGACTTAACTTTGGACGTTTTCACATAAATGGCAAGTCATGTTTAAGATAATTACAAAAGTCTTCAGATTCCTAGTTCCAACATAACGCAATGTTTATACATCTTCTTGCTCACTGTTGACACTGAGAAACTTCCTCCTTGGAGGTATAAGATAAAGGAAAACGTCTTTGGGGTGAAACGGTTCTTAGAAGAGATGTTCAAAATCTTATTTAAAATGAAACAAGCGCCATCTGCCTAACCTAATGGCCTTAGTTCAGTAAATTTTACACATTTTGAAGTTAAGGAATTGCAAAGGGCTATCATGCCGTTGTGGATTTTTTTTTATAATTTCTTATATTTTTTTTTATAGGGGCGGCCCCACACCCGCCGCCCCCGGTGACGATCGTCTCTGCCTTGAAGAGGCTACATCGTCTCCCCATGCACATGCAGTTAGTGAAGCTAAACGTGCAGCATGCAGGGGATGAGTTTTTGTTAGTTTCATGCTAGGTGTGTTCGGGTTCCGCAGAAGCACCCCGGTTAGTAACGGTTGTGTGATTGCTGGCACCCAAAGAATGCGAGCGGGTCAAGGGTATGTCCAGGGGTTCATGCATTGCCAGGGCCCTGCATGAATCGCTGGGTGTCAGTGCATGCAGTGTGTGTTAGTGTAAGTGCTAGTAGGGTGATATAAGTGGAGGTGGGTTAGGTTAATGTTGGTTAGGGAGTTCTATGCCGCGTATTGTTATACAGCTTAAACGTATGTACAAGGTGGGGGCAGAGGTCGACAGAAGTTATCGTTCTTTGGTCCTGGTGGCATCGTGGTGTCTGGCGGGTCCTGTAAAGTCCAGAAGTTGCAGAGGTTGTGGACTAAGGAATGGCTTGGGTTACCCTGGCCAGGTGTACGCGTGCGTCAATGGCATTGATGTTTTCTGTGAGTGTTCTTTCGAAGAGGTATAGGGGACGTCTGTACTTTCCGGGAATGTTAGCATAAGAGCCGAGGCTGCTGATGAGTGAGTTCGAGTTGGGGGGTAGTTTGTCATACATGTCGGCGGCTAATTTCTTTATGAACTGCTCTACAGTGTGGATCCTTAGCTCAGAGTGTAGCCTGGTTTCGGGGGCTGTGCGAGGTACTTTGGCAATGTGGTGGAGAATTCTGTTCTGTAGTTGCTGGAGTCGGGTGATATATGAGGGGGCTGCGTAGTCCCAGACAGGGGCTGCATACGTGAGTATGGGTCGTATAAGTGTTTTGTAAATGGTAAGTCCAGCACGTAATTGTAGGCTGTTGTTGTGGTTTAGTACAGGGTATAGCTTACGGAACTGTGCGCCTGCTTTGTTTCGTGCTGTACGGATGTGGTGTTGCCAGTAAATTCTCTGGTCGAGCGTGAGTCCTAGGTATACTATTGTGGGTTGCCAATGGATGTTTTGACCGAACATGGTGAGTGGTGGGAGCTGATGAGCGGGGTGCCGGTGGGATTTCCTACGAGTGAAGATGGTGGCTTGGGTTTTTCCGGGGTTGATCTTGATGCGCCAGTTAGTATGCCAAGGCGTGAGGGTGTCCAAGGTTCTCTGAAGTTATCGGTGGATCAATTGGGGCTTGGCCGAGTGGACCATGTAGGCGGTGTCATCGGCGTATAGTAGTTTGATGGTGTATGGGGAGCTAGGTATGTCATTCATGTATAGGTTAAAGAGTACGGGCCCAATCAAGCTACCTTGGGGGACTCCTGCATGAATGGGTCGTGTTGTAGAGTGACTGTAGTTGACAACTGATCTGAAGGAGCGGTCCGAGAGGTAGTTAGCTATGAGTTTGATAAGTTTGTCCGGGAAGTGTAACTCGATTAGCTTGCGTAACAGTCCTGGGTGCCAGACTCGGTCGAAGGCTCGCACAATATCAAGGAAGAGGCCCCGGTGGATCTCTTTATGTTAAAGCCATGTGTGATGAACTCGGTGGCGCGGAGGAGTTGGAGGGTGGTAGAGTGGTTGCGTCTAAACCCGAACTGCTCATTGATGAGAATGTTATGGCGAGTGACGTGTCTGTTTATGCGTTTAAGAATGACCTTTTCTAATAGCTTACTGATGGAGTTCAAGAGGCTGATCGGTCTATAGTTATAGGGATTGGTGTTGTCCTTGCGTGGTTTAGGAAAGTCGCGGACAAGTGCCACCTTCCAGGCGGTGGGGAAGGTAGAGTGTTGAAGTACGTAGTTAAAGATGCGTGAGGTGTACCTATTGGCTGTGGGTGGGAGGTGTTTTAGCGCAATATTCGGGATTTTGTCCGGTCCAGGGGCCTTGCGATTGGGTATGTGGCGTATGAGCCATTGAATTTCATGAGGGCTGGTGCAGCGGATTTGATCGTTTTGGTTGCGATTTAAGAACTGGCTGGTCAGTCTTTGGGTTTCGGCGGTGAAGGCCGGGGAGGAGGGTTCCTCGTTGGGTTGCAGGATGGCTTGTAGTGCATCGGCTAAGGCCTCGGCTTTTTCTATATCGCTTGAGGCGGTAGTCTGGTTGTGTTTCAGAGGAGGGAACGTCTGTGGTTCGCGGACTAGGCTTTTGGCAATGCGCCAGAGGGACTGGTGTTCGGGTTTAATGTCTTGCAGCGTCTGTTCCCATTGCTGGTTGAGGGCTGCGGAGGTGGCGGCTTGGAGGAAGTGGTTTTGCCTGCGGTAATGGTCGAGGTCGGCTGGATGGCGGGATCTTTGCCACTTGCGGCGGGCCTGGTTACGTAGGCGCCTTAGTTGCTGTATGTCGGCTGGTAAAGATTGGTGGTGGGGGCGTGCCTGTGTGAAGGGGACTGATTCAGTTATGCCGTGTTTTATGGCGGTCTCGAGGGTGCTGACCGCTCGTTCTAAGTCTGCAAGGGAAACCAGGTTAGGTTCGTCCAGTTGTGAAGTGATTGTTTCTTGGAATCGATCCCAATTTGCTTTGTTATAATTATGGCGTAGCGATGGTTGGGTTGAAGTAAGGGATCCTTGGAGGGTGATTAGCACTAGAAGGTGGTCTGAGCTGAGGTCGTTGATGACCTTTAGCGAGGTTCGAAGTGTGAGGTTGCGGATGAGGGCTAGGTCAAGAATACTGGGGGAAGCGTTACGTCGGAGGGGTATGTACGTAGGGGTTTCGGGCGGGCAGATGATGTAGTCGAAGTTGTTTTCATGGGCCAGGAGCTTAGTGCGTGCTGTGTTGTTGGTGTCGCAGTTCCAAATGGCGTGCCTAGCATTAAAGTCGCCAGCAATCAGTACCCGGTGGTCCAGTTGGAGAAGAGAGTCTAGGTCTGAGGGTTCTAAGTCATCAGGAGGGTTGTATACTGCTATGATCGTTGCATTAAGGCTGTTTAAGTTGACGCGAAGGGCAGTGGCTTCAATGCGCATGAGTGGGGGTGTCTGTACCTGGTGATGGGCTATTTGGGACCTGATAACTATGGCGGTGCCTCCGCCTCGGCCGATGCGATCGGTGCGGTAAACAACATACCCTGGGATTTTGAAGCGGTGAGATTGCTGTAGGTGGGTTTTGCTGAGGAGGGCTATGTCAATGCTGTGTGCGTGGAGGAATTCTGTGAGTTCGGACTTCCGTCGACGTACCCCGTTCGCATTCCAATTCATTAACCTTATCTTGCCATTGTCCTTTTTTTTAAGTTGAGATGTGACGAGTGGTGGTGTAACCACAGGGTTTTAGCGACGGCGCCAGGATTCCTCAGATAGGAGGGAGAGTCCTGGCGTGTGAATAGCGCCAGGAAGTCCCCATGTTCCTCAATTATCTGTGGGGTATCAAGGGGCCATACTAGAAGAGAACGGAGAAAGGCAAGGGCCTGCTCCCGGACCATGTGCCATGTCACTGTTTTGTCTTCGATAGCCCTACGTAAGGGCTTGAGCAGGGGTTGGTGCGGGAGAGCAGCATGAGGTGGGACAGAGTGGAATGTGCTATTGGTACATATACTGGGGGATCCTGAACGGGGCCGCCACAGGGGCAGGGGGGTTTAAGGGCACCGAGGGGGGGACGGGAAGGATGGGGGCACCACTGGGGTCGTTGAAGACCGAAAGCGGAACACTTCAGGCTGGTGTGCAGTCATAGAGCTGGGGGCTGGGTAACGGAGTTGCTGAGGGCGTGGTCGGAGGGGTGACCGGGCTGCGGCATTTTCTCCGAGGACAGCCAGCTGTAGCCGGTACTCAGGTCAGGCTCTCCAGCGGGCGCCATGTCCTCGCATCTTGCAGAGTAGGCAATAGCGGTCTGGCGGTGTGAGATGGCAGGTAGATGATGAGTGCGGGCCCGCATATTTGAGGCAGGTCTCCTGAGGTGCCCGGCACTCAGTAGCTTTGTGTCCCAGCCTCTGGGACCGGTTGCACTGCACAGGGTACATTGGGGGCCTAAAGTCCTCCACTTGGACCCTGCAGTGCAGCAACTCGTACAGCGCCAGCAGCCGGGAGCGTTCTTCATCGGAGCGGACCTCCCCTTTGTACATGGGTAGTGGCGTCCGCTGTCGGCCGAAGCGTCGCAACTGCTGAACACTTTCGGCGTGGATGTCCATGTCCCGGAGCAGAGACCGGATGCTATCCTCGTCCCCATTCATATCAAAAGATTTCCAATTAATATCCAATAACACATACTTTAATGCAGAAGCCTGTTAAAAGTTTTGTCTGTTTATCAATAAAAATAGGAAACGTTGAAAAATAATAAATATTAATCTGTTATTAATTTACAATTTCCAACGTAACGCAATGTTTATATGTTATCTTTTACAATTTACTTACTTTATATTTGTTATTCTTTTTAAATATATAAGGGAAAAGCAGGTGGTGCCATCTACACGTGAAATCCTTGAAATAGTTCACATTGGTGATTACAGATGGCTCTTCTAATATAGTGATGTATACGCGCTCTGTTTGGAAAAATGGACACTAATTGGATCTTTACCCGCAACACGCATTGCAATAATTTACACCGACTGAGTGGTAATCTGATTATGGGCAAATGATTCCTGTAATATTTATTTATCTCAGGTAAATGCAATTACATGCAATCACTTATTGTACAATTAAAAGCAAAAGAAAACGTGCACGATATTCTTTGGAGCAGTCAGCGGCCTAAGGGCGTCCAGTTACGGGGTCTCTGTGTCCCTCTTTCTCCCTTCTATATATTTACAACAGCATTCTCCCAGTTTAGGACATTATAACAAATAATAATTATTTATGATAAAATGCTAATTTTCAAATGATAATTTTCACAAAACACAATTGCTTACTGTATTTGTATTTTATAATAATTTCCTACAAGAGTGTATGTGTATGTATTGTCTGCGAATTTGTAACAACAAAAAATATACAAATCTCTGATAGCGTGAATTATCTGGACAAGGTTTTTCCGGGGTGTTCCCTTATTCTGTAAGGCGAATGTCTCGAGACTCTAAGCTCTACGTACCCTGTACTCATTTGAACATCATTTCATTCCTTCTCCAAAATGACTAAAATCTGGAATTTTTCTGTTATCCTGAAGTTTTGTGTTATTCTGAAAGATGAGTGTCTTGTAACTGTAAGCTCAATGCATCCTGTACTCATTTGAACATCATTTCATTCCTTGTCCAAAATGACTTAAATCTGTAAGTTTTTTGTTATTCTTAAAGATGATTGTCTTGTAACTGTAAGCTCTCTACATCCTGTACTCATTTGAACATCATTTCATTCCTTGTAAAAATGATTTAAATGTCGAGGTTTTCTGTTATTCTGAAAGATGAGTGTCTTGTAAGTGTAAGCACTATGAATCCTGTATTCATTTGAACACCATTACATTAGTCGTCCAAAATGTCTTAAATCTCTAAGTTTTCTGTTATTCTGAAGGATGAGTATCTTGTAACTGTAAGCTCTATGCATCCTGTACTCATTAGACCACCGTTTCATTCCTCGTCCAAAATGACTGAAATCTGGAAGTTTTGTGTTATTCTGAAAGATGAGTGTCTTGTAACTCTAAGCTCTATAAATCATGAACTCATTTAAACATCATTTCATTTCTCGTCCAAAATGACTTAAATCTGGAAGCTTTCTGCTATTCTGAAAGATGAGTGTCTTGTAACTCTATGCATCCTGTGCTCATTTGAACCTCATTTCATTCCTTATCAAAAATGACTTATATCTGGAAGCGTTCTGTTATTCTGAAAGATGAGAGTCTTGTAACTGTAAGCTCTATGCATCCTGTACTCATTAGAACAACATTTCATTCCTCCTCCAAAATGACTTAAATCTGTAAGTTTTCTGTTTAGTTGACATATGAGTGTCTTGTAACTGTAAGCTCTGTGCACGCTGTATTTATTTGAACATCATTTGTTTCCTTGTCCAATATGACTTAAATCTGGATGCTTTCCCTTTTGCTGAAAGATGAATGTCTTTGAACTGTAAAGTCCAAGTATCCTGTACTCATTTGAGCATCAATTATATTTTCCTCTGATATGACTTATTTTTGGAGGTTTTCCCATATTCTGAAAGAAGAATGAGCGGTAGCCCTAACTTCTATGTGTCCTGCACTCATTTGAACGTCCTTGCATGCATCGGCCCAATTACTTAACTTTGGATTTTTTCCCTTATTCAGAAACATGAATGTCTGGCAACTCAAAGCTCCCTGGACCCTGTACTGATTTGAACGTTATTCCACTCGTCGTCCTATATGGCATAACATTGGAGGTTTTCACTTATTCTGAAAGAAGAGTGTACGGTATCTGTAACCTCTATGTATCGTGTACACATCTGAATATCATCTCATTCACCGCCTGCTATGACTTAAGGTTGGACGTTTTCCCTAATCCTAAAAAAAATGTGCGGTATCTCTAGCCTCTATTTCCCTGTACTCATTTGAAGATCATTTCATTCATCGGCCGATATGACCTAACGTTGGACGTTTTCCACAATCCTAAAGAAGAATGTGCGGTAACTCTAACCTCTATGTATACTGTACTCATTTGAAGATCATATCATTCATCGTCCGATATGACTTTGTAGGTTTTCCCTTATCCTGAAAGATGAATGTCTGGCATGTCTAAGCTCTGTGGACCCTGTACCCATTTCAGCATCATTTCATTCATCGTCCGATATGACTTAACTTTTGACGTTTTCACATAAATGTCAAGTCATGTTTAAGATAATTACAAAAGTCTACAGATTCCTAGTTCCAACATAACGCAATGTTTATACATCTTGTTGCTCACTGTTGACACTGAGAAACTTCCTCCTTGGAGCTATAAGATAAAGGAAAACGTCTATGGGGTGAAACAATTCTTAGAAGAGATGTTCAAAATCTTATTTAAAATGAAACAAGCGCCATCTGCATAAGCTAATGGCCTTAGTTCGGTATATTTTACACATTTTGAAGTAAAGGAATACGAAGGGCTATCATGCTGTTGTGATCAAAAGATTTCCAATTAATATCCAATAACACATACTTTAATGCAGAAGGCTGTTAAAAGTCTTGTCTGTTTATCAATAAAAATAGGAAATATTGAATAGGACAATTATTAATCTGTTATGAATTTACAATTTCAGACATAGCGCAATGTTTGTATGTTATCTTTTGCATTTACTTACTTTATATTTGTTATTCTATTTAAATATATTATGGAAAAGCAGGTGGTGCAATCTACACATGAAATCCTTGAAATAGTTCATATTTGTGATTACAGAGGGCACTTCCAATATAGTGATGTATGCGCGCTCTGTTGTGAAAAATGGACACTAATTGGATCTTTACCCGCAACACGCATTGCAATAACTTACACCGACTGAATGGTAATCTGATTATGGACAAATGATTCCTGTAATATTTATTAATCTCAGGTAAATGCAATTACATCCAATCACTTATTGTACCATTAAATGCAAAAGAAAACGTGCACGATGTTCTTTGGAGCAATCAGCGGCCTAAGAGAGTCCAGTTACGGGGTCTCTGTGTCCCTCTTTCTCCCTTCTATATATTTACAACAGCATTCTCCCAGTTTGAGTCATTATAACAAATAATAATTAATTATGATAAAATGCTAATTTTCAAATGATAATTTTCACAAAACGCAATTGCTTACTGTATTTGTATTTTATAATAATTTCCTACAAGAGTGTATGTGTACGTATTGTTTGCGAATTTGTAACAACAATAGACATACAAATCTCTGCCAGCGTGAATTATCTGGACAAGGTTTTTCCGGGGTGTTCCCTTATCCTGTAAGGCGAATGTCTCGAGATCCTTTGCTCTACGTACCCTGTACTCATTTGAACATCATTTCATTCCTTGTCCAAAATGACTTAAATCTGTAAGTTTTCTGTTATTCTTAAGGATGATTGTCTTATAACTGTAAGCTCTCTACATCCTGTACTCATTTGAACATCATTTCATTCCTTGTAAAAATGATTTAAATCTCGAGGTTTTCTGTTATTCTGAAATATGAGTGTCTTGTAACTGTAAGCACTATGAATCCTGTATTCATTTGAACACCATTACATTAGTCGTCCAAAATGACTTAAATCTCTAAGTTTTCTGTTATTCTGAAGGATGAGTGTCTTGTAACTGTAAGCTCTATGCATCCTGTACTCATTAGACCACCATTTCATTCCTCGTCCAAAATGACTGAAATCTGGAAGTTTTGTGTTATTCTGAAAGATGAGTGTCTTGTAACTCTAAGCTCTATGCATCATGAACTCAATTGAACATCATTTCATTTCTCGTCCAAAATGACTTAAATCTGGAAGCTTTCTGTTATTCTGAAAGATGAGTCACTTGTAACTCTATGCATCCTGTGCTCATTTGAACCTCATTTCATTCCTTATCCAAAATGACTTATACCTGGAAGCTTTCTGTTATTCTGAAAGATGAGAGTCTTGTAACAGTAAGCTCTATGCATCCTGTACTCATTAGAACAACATTTCATTCCTCCTCCAAAATGACTTAAATCTGTAAGTTTTCTGTTTAGTTGACATATGAGTGTCTTGTAACTGTAAGCCCTGTGCACGCTGTATTTATTTGAAAATCATTTGTTTCCTTGTCCAATATGACTTAAATCTGGATGCTTTCCCTTATGCTGAAAGATGAATGTCTTTGAACTGTAAAGTCCAAGTATCCTGTACTCATTTGAGCATCAATTATATTTTCCTCTGATATGACTTATTTTTGGAGGTTTTCCCATATTCTGAAAGAAGAATGAGCGGTAGCCCTAACTTCTATGTGTCCTGCACTCATTTGAACGTCCTTGCATGCATCGGCCCAATTACTTAACATTGGATTTTTTCCCTTATTCAGAAACATGAATGTCTGGCAACTCAAAGCTCTCTGGACCCTGTACTGATTTGAACGTTATTCCACTCATCGTCCTATATGACATAACGTTGGAGGTTTTCACTTATTCTGAAAGAAGAATGTACGGTATCTGTAACCTCTATGTATCGTGTACACATCTGAATATCATCTCATTCACCGCCTGCTATGACTTAAGGTTGGACGTTTTCCCTAATCCTAAAAAAAATGTGCGGTATCTCTAGCCTCTATTTCCCTGTACTCATTTGAAGATCATTTCATTCTTCGGCCGATATGACCTAACGTTGGACGTTTTCCACAATCCTAAAGAAGAATGTGCGGTAACTCTAACCTCTATGTATACTGTACTCATTTGAAGATCATATCATTCATCGTCCGATATGACTTTGTAGGTTTTCCCTTATCCTGAAAGATGAATGTCCGGCATCTCTAAGCTCTGTGGACCCTGTACCCATTTCAGCATCATTTCATTCATCGTCCGATATGACTTAACTTTGGACGTTTTCACATAAATGGCAAGTCATGTTTAAGATAATTACAAAAGTCTTGAGATTCCTAGTTCCAACATAACGCAATGTTTATACATCTTCTTGCTCACTGTTGACACTGAGAAACTTCCTCCTTGGAGGTATAAGATAAAGGAAAACGTCTTTGAGGTGAAACAATTCTTAGAAGAGATGTTCAAAATCTTATTTAAAATGAAACAAGCGCCATCTGCCTAATCGGATGGCCTTAGTTCAGTATATTTTACACATTTTGAAGTTAAGGAATTGCGAAGGGCTATCATGCTGTTGTGATCAAAAGATTTCCAATTAATATCCAATGACACATACTTTAATGCAGAAGGCTGTTAAAAGTTTTGTCTCTTTGTCAATAAAAATAGGAAAAGTTGAAAAGGATAAATATTAATCTGTTATGAATTTACAATTTCCAACGTAACGCAATGTTTATATGTTATCTTTTGCATTCACTTACTTTATATTTGTTATTCTTTTTAAATATATAAGGGAAAAACATGTGGTGCCATCTACACGTGAAATCCTTGAAATAGATCACATTGGTGATTACAGATGGCTCTTCTAATATAGTGATATGTGCACGCTCTGTTGTGAAAAATGGACACTAATTGGATCTTTACCCGCAACACGCATTGCAATAATTTACACCGACTGAGTGGTAATCTGATTATGGACAAATGATTCCTGTAATATTTATTAATCTCAGGTAAATGCAATTACATCCAATCACTTATTGTACCATTAACAGCAAAAGAAAACGTGCACGATATTCTTTGGAGCAATCAGCGGCCTAAGAGAGTCCAGTTACGGGGTCTCTGTGTCCCTCTTTCTCCCTTCTATATACTTACAACAGCATTCTCCCAGTTTGAGACATTATAACAAATAATAATTAATTATGATAAAATGCTAATTTTCAAATGATAATTTTCACAAAACGCAATTGCTTACTGTATTTGTATTTTATAATAATTTCCTACAAGAGTGTATGTGTACGTATTGTCTGCGAATTTGTAAGAACAATAGACATACAAATCTCTGCCAGCGTGAATTATCTGGACAAGGTTTTTCCGGGGTGTTCCCTTATTCTGTAAGGCGAATGTCTCGAAACTCTAAGCTCTACGTACCCTGTACTCATTTGAACATCATTTAATTCCTTGTCCAAAATGACTTAAATCTGTAAGTTTTCTGTTATTCTTAAAGATGATTGTCTTGTAACTGTAAGCTCTCTACATCCTGTACTCATTTGAACATCATTTCATTCCTTGTAAAAATGATTTAAATCTCGAGGTTTTCTGTTATTCTGAAAAATGAGTGTCTTGTAACTGTAGGCACTATGAATCCTGTATTCATTTGAACACCATTACATTAGTCGTCCAAAATGACTTAAATCTCTAAGTTTTCTGTTATTCTGAAGGATGAGTTTCTTGTAACTGTAAGCTCTATGCATCCTGTACTCATTAGACCACCATTTCATTCCTCGTCCAAAATGACTGAAATCTGTAAGTTTTGTGTTATTCTGAAAGATGAGTGTCTTGTAACTCTAAGCTCTATAAATCATGAACTCATTTGAACATCATTTCATTTGTCGTCCAAAATGACTTAAATCTGGAAGCTTTCTGTTCTTCTGAAAGATGAGTGTCTTGTAACTCTATGCATCCTGTGCTCATTTGAACCTCATTTCATTCCTTATCAAAAATGACTTATATCTAGAAGCGTTCTGTTATTCTGAAAGATGAGAGTCTTTTAACTGTAAGCTCGATGCATCCTGTACTCATTTGAACACCATTTCATACCTCGCCCAAAATGACTTAATTCTAGAAGATTTCTGTTATTCTGAAAGATGAGTGTCTTGTAACTCTAAGCTCTCTGCATCCTGTACTCATTAGAACAACATTTCATTCCTCCTCCAAAATGACTTAAATCTGTAAGTTTTCTGTTTAGTTGACATATGAGTGTCTTGTAACTGTAAGCACTGTGCACGCTGTATTTATTTGAACATCATTTGTTTCCTTGTCCAATATGACTTAAATCTGGATGCTTTCCCTTATGCTGAAAGATGAATGTCTTTGAACTGTAAAGTCCAAGTATCCTATACTCATTTGAGCATCAATTATATTTTCCTCTGATATGACTTATTTTTGGAGGTTTTCCCATATTCTGAAAGAAGAATGAGCGGTAGCCCTTACTTCTATGTGTCCTGCACTCATTTGAACGTCCTTGCATGCTCGGCCCAATTACTTAACTTTGGATTTTTTCCCTTATTCAGAAACATGAATGTCTGGCAACTCAAAGCTCTCTGGACCCTGTACTGATTTGAACGTTATTCCACTCATCGTCCTATATGACATAACGTTGGAGGTTTTCACTTATTCTGAAAGAAGAATGTACGGTATCTGTAACCTCTATGTATCGTGTACACATCTGAATATCATCTCATTCACCGCCTGCTATGACTTAAGGTTGGACGTCTTCCCTAATCCTAAAAAAAATGTGCGGTATCTCTAGCCTCTATTTCCCTGTACTCATTTGAAGATCATTTCATTCTTCGGCCGATATGACCTAACGTTGGACGTTTTCCACAATCCTAAAGAAGAATGTGCGGTAACTCTAACCTGTATGTATACTGTACTCATTTGAAGATCATATCATTCATCGTCCGATATGACTTTGTAGGTTTTCCCTTATCCTGAAAGATGAATGTCCGTCATCTCTAAGCTCTGTGGACCCTGTACCCATTTCAGCATCATTTCATTCATCGTCCGATATGACTTAACTTTTGACGTTTTCACATAAATGTCAAGTCATGTTTAAGATAATTACAAAAGTCTACAGATTCCTACTTCCAACATAACGCAATGTTTATACATCTTCTTGCTCACTGTTGACACTGAGAAACTTCCTCCTTGGAGCTATAAGATAAAGGAAAACGTCTTTGGGGTGAAACAATTCTTAGAAGAGATGTTCAAAATCTTATTTAAAATGAAACAAGCGCCATCTGCCTAATCGGATGGCCTTAGTTCAGTATATTTTACACATTTTGAAGTAAAGGAATGGCGAAGGGCTATCATGCTGTTGTGATCAAAAGATTTCCAATTAATATCCAATAACACATACCTTAATGCAGAAGGCTGTTAAAAATCTTGTCTGTTTATCAATAAAAATAGGAAATATTGAATAGGACAATTATCAATCTGTTATGAATTTACAATTTCAGACATAGCGCAATGTTTGTATGTTATCTTTTGCATTTACTTACTTTATATTTGTTATTCTATTTAAATATATTATGGAAAAGCAGGTGGTGCAATCTACACCTGAAATCCTTGAAATAGTTCATATTTGTGATTACAGAGGGCACTTCCAATATAGTGATGTATGCGCGCTCTGTTGTGAAAAATGGACACTAATTGGATCTTTACCCGCAACACGCATTGCAATAACTGACACCGACTGAATGGTAATCTGATTATGGACAAATGATTCCTGTAATATTTATTAATCTCAGGTAAATGCAATTACATCCAATCACTTATTGTACCATTAAATGCAAAAGAAAACGTGCACGATATTCTTTGGAGCAATCAGCGGCCTAAGAGAGTCCAGTTACGGGGTCTCTGTGTCCCTCTTTCTCCCTTCTATATATTTACAACAGCATTCTCCCAGTTTGAGTCATTATAACAAATAATAATTAATTATGATAAAATGCTAATTTTCAAATGATAATTTTCACAAAACGCAATTGCTTACTGTATTTGTATTTTATAATAATTTCCTACAAGAGTGTATGTGTACGTATTGTTTGCGAATTTGTAACAACAATAGACATACAAATCTCTGCCAGCGTGAATTATCTGGACAAGGTTTTTCCGGGGTGTTCCCTTATCCTGTAAGGCGAATGTCTCGAGACCCTTTGCTCTACGTACCCTGTACTCATTTGAACATCATTTCATTCCTTGTCCAAAATGACTTAAATCTGTAAGTTTTCTGTTATTCTTAAGGATGATTGTCTTATAACTGTAAGCTCTCTACATCCTGTACTCATTTGAACATCATTTCATTCCTTGTAAAAATGATTTAAATCTCGCGGTTTTCTGTTATTCTGAAATATGAGTGTCTTGTAACTGTAAGCACTATGAATCCTGTATTCATTTGAACACCATTACATTAGTCGTCCAAAATGACTTAAATCTCTAAGTTTTCTGTTATTCTGAAGGATGAGTGTCTTGTAACTGTAAGCTCTATGCATCCTGTACTCATTAGACCACCATTTCATTCCTCGTCCAAAATGACTGAAATCTGGAAGTTTTGTGTTATTCTGAAAGATGAGTGTCTTGTAACTCTAAGCTCTATGCATCATGAACTCATTTGAACATCATTTCATTTCTCGTCCAAAATGACTTAAATCTGGAAGCTTTCTGTTATTCTGAAAGATGAGTCACTTGTAACTCTATGCATCCTGTGCTCATTTGAACCTCATTTCATTCCTTATCCAAAATGACTTATACCTGGAAGCTTTCTGTTATTCTGAAAGATGAGAGTCTTGTAACAGTAAGCTCTATGCATCCTGTACTCATTAGAACAACATTTCATTCCTCCTCCAAAATGACTTAAATCTGTAAGTTTTCTGTTTAGTTGACATATGAGTGTCTTGTAACTGTAAGCCCTGTGCACGCTGTATTTATTTGAAAATCATTTGTTTCCTTGTCCAATATGACTTAAATCTGGATGCTTTCCCTTATGCTTAAAGATGAATGTCTTTGAACTGTAAAGTCCAAGTATCCTGTACTCATTTGAGCATCAATTATATTTTCCTCTGATATGACTTATTTTTGGAGGTTTTCGCATATTCTGAAAGAAGAATGAGCGGTAGCCGTAACTTCTATGTGTCCTGCACTCATTTGAACGTCCTTGCATGCATCGGCCCAATTACTTAAATTTGGATTTTTTCCCTTATTCAGAAACATGAATGTCTGGCAACTCAAAGCTCTCTGGACCCTGTACTGATTTGAACGTTATTCCACACATCGTCCTATATGACATAACGTTGGAGGTTTTCACTTATTCTGAAAGAAGAATGTACGGTATCTGTAACCTCTATGTATCGTGTACACATCTGAATATCATCTCATTCACCGCCTGCTATGACTTAAGGTTGGACGTTTTCCCTAATCCTAAAAAAAATGTGCGGTATCTCTAGCCTCTATTTCCCTGTACTCATTTGAAGATCATTTCATTCTTCGGCCGATATGACCTAACGTTGGACGTTTTCCACAATCCTAAAGAAGAATGTGCGGTAACTCTAACCTCTATGTATACTGTACTCATTTGAAGATCATATCATTCATCGTCCGATATGACTTTGTAGGTTTTCCCTTTTCCTGAAAGATGAATGTCCGGCATCTCTAAGCTCTGTGGACCCTGTACCCATTTCAGCATCATTTCATTCATCGTCCGATATGACTTAACTTTGGACGTTTTCACATAAATGGCAAGTCATGTTTAAGATAATTACAAAAGTCTTGTTTAAGATAATTACAAAAGTCTTCAGATTCCTAGTTCCAACATAACGCAATGTTTATACATCTTCTTGCTCACTGTTGACACTGAGAAACTTCCTCCTTGGAGGTATAAGATAAAGGAAAACGTCTTTGGGGTGAAACAATTCTTAGAAGAGATGTTCAAAATCTTATTTAAAATGAAACAAGCGCCATCTGCCTAATCGGATGGCCTTAGTTCAGTATATTTTACACATTTTGAAGTAAAGGAATGGCGAAGGGCTATCATGCTGTTGTGATCAAAAGATTTCCAATTAATATCCAATAACTCATACCTTAATGCAGAAGGCTGTTAAAAGTCTTGTCTGTTTATCAATAAAAATAGGAAATATTGAATAGGACAATTATCAATCTGTTATGAATTTACAATTTCAGACATAGCGCAATGTTTGTATGTTATCTTTTGCATTTACTTACTTTATATTTGTTATTCTATTTAAATATATTATGGAAAAGCAGGTGGTGCAATCTACACCTGAAATCCTTGAAATAGTTCATATTTGTGATTACAGAGGGCACTTCCAATATAGTGATGTATGCGCGCTCTGTTGTGAAAAATGGACACTAATTGGATCTTTACCCGCAACACGCATTGCAATAACTGACACCGACTGAATGGTAATCTGATTATGGACAAATGATTCCTGTAATATTTATTAATCTCAGGTAAATGCAATTACATCCAATCACTTATTGTACCATTAAATGCAAAAGAAAACGTGCACGATATTCTTTGGAGCAATCAGCGGCCTAAGAGAGTCCAGTTACGGGGTCTCTGTGTCCCTCTTTCTCCCTTCTATATATTTACAACAGCATTCTCCCAGTTTGAGTCATTATAACAAATAATAATTAATTATGATAAAATGCTAATTTTCAAATGATAATTTTCACAAAACGCAATTGCTTACTGTATTTGTATTTTATAATAATTTCCTACAAGAGTGTATGTGTACGTATTGTTTGCGAATTTGTAACAACAATAGACATACAAATCTCTGCCAGCGTGAATTATCTGGACAAGGTTTTTCCGGGGTGTTCCCTTATCCTGTAAGGCGAATGTCTCGAGACCCTTTGCTCTACGTACCCTGTACTCATTTGAACATCATTTCATTCCTTGTCCAAAATGACTTAAATCTGTAAGTTTTCTGTTATTCTTAAGGATGATTGTCTTATAACTGTAAGCTCTCTACATCCTGTACTCATTTGAACATCATTTCATTCCTTGTAAAAATGATTTAAATCTCGAGGTTTTCTGTTATTCTGAAATATGAGTGTCTTGTAACTGTAAGCACTATGAATCCTGTATTCATTTGAACACCATTACATTAGTCGTCCAAAATGACTTAAATCTCTAAGTTTTCTGTTATTCTGAAGGATGAGTGTCTTGTAACTGTAAGCTCTATGCATCCTGTACTCATTAGACCACCATTTCATTCCTCGTCCAAAATGACTGAAATCTGGAAGTTTTGTGTTATTCTGAAAGATGAGTGTCTTGTAACTCTAAGCTCTATGCATCATGAACTCATTTGAACATCATTTCATTTCTCGTCCAAAATGACTTAAATCTGGAAGCTTTCTGTTATTCTGAAAGATGAGTCACTTGTAACTCTATGCATCCTGTGCTCATTTGAACCTCATTTCATTCCTTATCCAAAATGACTTATACCTGGAAGCTTTCTGTTATTCTGAAAGATGAGAGTCTTGTAACAGTAAGCTCTATGCATCCTGTACTCATTAGAACAACATTTCATTCCTCCTCCAAAATGACTTAAATCTGTAAGTTTTCTGTTTAGTTGACATATGAGTGTCTTGTAACTGTAAGCCCTGTGCACGCTGTATTTATTTGAAAATCATTTGTTTCCTTCTCCAATATGACTTAAATCTGGATGCTTTCCCTTATGCTTAAAGATGAATGTCTTTGAACTGTAAAGTCCAAGTATCCTGTACTCATTTGAGCATCAATTATATTTTCCTCTGATATGACTTATTTTTGGAGGTTTTCGCATATTCTGAAAGAAGAATGAGCGGTAGCCGTAACTTCTATGTGTCCTGCACTCATTTGAACGTCCTTGCATGCATCGGCCCAATTACTTAAATTTGGATTTTTTCCCTTATTCAGAAACATGAATGTCTGGCAACTCAAAGCTCTCTGGACCCTGTACTGATTTGAACGTTATTCCACACATCGTCCTATATGACATAACGTTGGAGGTTTTCACTTATTCTGAAAGAAGAATGTACGGTATCTGTAACCTCTATGTATCGTGTACACATCTGAATATCATCTCATTCACCGCCTGCTATGACTTAAGGTTGGACGTTTTCCCTAATCCTAAAAAAAATGTGCGGTATCTCTAGCCTCTATTTCCCTGTACTCATTTGAAGATCATTTCATTCTTCGGCCGATATGACCTAACGTTGGACGTTTTCCACAATCCTAAAGAAGAATGTGCGGTAACTCTAACCTCTATGTATACTGTACTCATTTGAAGATCATATCATTCATCGTCCGATATGACTTTGTAGGTTTTCCCTTTTCCTGAAAGATGAATGTCCGGCATCTCTAAGCTCTGTGGACCCTGTACCCATTTCAGCATCATTTCATTCATCGTCCGATATGACTTAACTTTGGACGTTTTCACATAAATGGCAAGTCATGTTTAAGATAATTACAAAAGTCTTGAGATTCCTAGTTCCAACATAACGCAATGTTTATACATCTTCTTGCTCACTGTTGACACTGAGAAACTTCCTCCTTGGAGGTATAAGATAAAGGAAAACGTCTTTGGGGTGAAACAATTCTTAGAAGAGATGTTCAAAATCTTATTTAAAATGAAACAAGCGCCATCTGCCTAATCGGATGGCCTTAGTTCAGTATATTTTATACATTTTGAAGTTAAGGAATTGCGAAGGGCTATCATGCTGTTGTGATCAAAAGATTTCCAATTAATATCCAATGACACATACTTTAATGCAGAAGGCTGTTAAAAGTTTTGTCTCTTTGTCAATAAAAATAGGAAAAGTTGAAAAGGATAAATATTAATCTGTTATGAATTTACAATTTCCAACGTAACGCAATATTTATATGTTATCTTTTGCATTCACTTACTTTATATTTGTTATTCTTTTTAAATATATAAGGGAAAAACATGTGGTGCCATCTACACGTGAAATCCTTGAAATAGATCACATTGGTGATTACAGATGGCTCTTCTAATATAGTGATATGTGCACGCTCTGTTGTGAAAAATGGACACTAATTGGATCTTTACCCGCAACACGCATTGCAATAATTTACACCGACTGAGTGGTAATCTGATTATGGACAAATGATTCCTGTAATATTTATTAATCTCAGGTAAATGCAATTACATCCAGTCACTAATTGTACCATTAACAGCAAAAGAAAACGTGCACGATATTCTTTGGAGCAATCAGCGGCCTAAGAGAGTCCAGTTACGGGGTCTCTGTGTCCCTCTTTCTCCCTTCTATATATTTACAACAGCATTCTCCCAGTTTGAGTCATTATAACAAATAATAATTAATTATGATAAAATGCTAATTTTCAAATGATAATTTTCACAAAACGCAATTGCTTACTGTATTTGTATTTTATAATAATTTCCTACAAGAGTGTATGTGTACGTATTGTTTGCGAATTTGTAACAACAATAGACATACAAATCTCTGCCAGCGTGAATTATCTGGACAAGGTTTTTCCGGGGTGTTCCCTTATCCTGTAAGGCGAATGTCTCGAGACCCTTTGCTCTACGTACCCTGTACTCATTTGAACATCATTTCATTCCTTGTCCAAAATGACTTAAATCTGTAAGTTTTCTGTTATTCTTAAGGATGATTGTCTTATAACTGTAAGCTCTCTACATCCTGTACTCATTTGAACATCATTTCATTCCTTGTAAAAATGATTTAAATCTCGCGGTTTTCTGTTATTCTGAAATATGAGTGTCTTGTAACTGTAAGCACTATGAATCCTGTATTCATTTGAACACCATTACATTAGTCGTCCAAAATGACTTAAATCTCTAAGTTTTCTGTTATTCTGAAGGATGAGTGTCTTGTAACTGTAAGCTCTATGCATCCTGTACTCATTAGACCACCATTTCATTCCTCGTCCAAAATGACTGAAATCTGGAAGTTTTGTGTTATTCTGAAAGATGAGTGTCTTGTAACTCTAAGCTCTATGCATCATGAACTCATTTGAACATCATTTCATTTCTCGTCCAAAATGACTTAAATCTGGAAGCTTTCTGTTATTCTGAAAGATGAGTCACTTGTAACTCTATGCATCCTGTGCTCATTTGAACCTCATTTCATTCCTTATCCAAAATGACTTATACCTGGAAGCTTTCTGTTATTCTGAAAGATGAGAGTCTTGTAACAGTAAGCTCTATGCATCCTGTACTGATTAGAACAACATTTCATTCCTCCTCCAAAATGACTTAAATCTGCAAGTTTTCTGTTTAGTTGACATATGAGTGTCTTGTAACTGTAAGCCCTGTGCACGCTGTATTTATTTGAAAATCATTTGTTTCCTTGTCCAATATGACTTAAATCTGGATGCTTTCCGTTATGCTGAAAGATGAATGTCTTTGAACTGTAAAGTCCAAGTATCCTGTACTCATTTGAGCATCAATTATATTTTCCTCTGATATGACTTATTTTTGGAGGTTTTCCCATATTCTGAAAGAAGAATGAGCGGTAGCCGTAACTTCTATGTGTCCTGCACTCATTTGAACGTCCTTGCATGCATCGGCCCAATTACTTAAATTTGGATTTTTTCCCTTATTCAGAAACATGAATGTCTGGCAACTCAAAGCTCTCTGGACCCTGTACTGATTTGAACGTTATTCCACACATCGTCCTATATGACATAACGTTGGAGGTTTTCACTTATTCTGAAAGAAGAATGTACGGTATCTGTAACCTCTATGTATCGTGTACACATCTGAATATCATCTCATTCACCGCCTGCTATGACTTAAGGTTGGACGTTTTCCCTAATCCTAAAAAAAATGTGCGGTATCTCTAGCCTCTATTTCCCTGTACTCATTTGAAGATCATTTCATTCTTCGGCCGATATGACCTAACGTTGGACGTTTTCCACAATCCTAAAGAAGAATGTGCGGTAACTCTAACCTCTATGTATACTGTACTCATTTGAAGATCATATCATTCATCGTCCGATATGACTTTGTAGGTTTTCCCTTTTCCTGAAAGATGAATGTCCGGCATCTCTAAGCTCTGTGGACCCTGTACCCATTTCAGCATCATTTCATTCATCGTCCGATATGACTTAACTTTGGACGTTTTCACATAAATGGCAAGTCATGTTTAAGATAATTACAAAAGTCTTGTTTAAGATAATTACAAAAGTCTTCAGATTCCTAGTTCCAACATAACGCAATGTTTATACATCTTCTTGCTCACTGTTGACACTGAGAAACTTCCTCCTTGGAGGTATAAGATAAAGGAAAACGTCTTTGGGGTGAAACAATTCTTAGAAGAGATGTTCAAAATCTTATTTAAAATGAAACAAGCGCCATCTGCCTAATCGGATGGCCTTAGTTCAGTATATTTTACACATTTTGAAGTAAAGGAATGGCGAAGGCCTATCATGCTGTTGTGATCAAAAGATTTCCAATTAATATCCAATAACACATACCTTAATGCAGAAGGCTGTTAAAAGTCTTGTCTGTTTATCAATAAAAATAGGAAATATTGAATAGGACAATTATCAATCTGTTATGAATTTACAATTTCAGACATAGCGCAATGTTTGTATGTTATCTTTTGCATTTACTTACTTTATATTTGTTATTCTATTTAAATATATTATGGAAAAGCAGGTGGTGCAATCTACACCTGAAATCCTTGAAATAGTTCATATTTGTGATTACAGAGGGCACTTCCAATATAGTGATGTATGCGCGCTCTGTTGTGAAAAATGGACACTAATTGGATCTTTACCCGCAACACGCATTGCAATAACTGACACCGACTGAATGGTAATCTGATTATGGACAAATGATTCCTGTAATATTTATTAATCTCAGGTAAATGCAATTACATCCAATCACTTATTGTACCATTAAATGCAAAAGAAAACGTGCACGATATTCTTTGGAGCAATCAGCGGCCTAAGAGAGTCCAGTTACGGGGTCTCTGTGTCCCTCTTTCTCCCTTCTATATATTTACAACAGCATTCTCCCAGTTTGAGTCATTATAACAAATAATAATTAATTATGATAAAATGCTAATTTTCAAATGATAATTTTCACAAAACGCAATTGCTTACTGTATTTGAATTTTATAATAATTTCCTACAAGAGTGTATGTGTACGTATTGTTTGCGAATTTGTAACAACAATAGACATACAAATCTCTGCCAGCGTGAATTATCTGGACAAGGTTTTTCCGGGGTGTTCCCTTATCCTGTAAGGCGAATGTCTCGAGACCCTTTGCTCTACGTACCCTGTACTCATTTGAACATCATTTCATTCCTTGTCCAAAATGACTTAAATCTGTAAGTTTTCTGTTATTCTTAAGGATGATTGTCTTATAACTGTAAGCTCTCTACATCCTGTACTCATTTGAACATCATTTCATTCCTTGTAAAAATGATTTAAATCTCGAGGTTTTCTGTTATTCTGAAATATGAGTGTCTTGTAACTGTAAGCACTATGAATCCTGTATTCATTTGAACACCATTACATTAGTCGTCCAAAATGACTTAAATCTCTAAGTTTTCTGTTATTCTGAAGGATGAGTGTCTTGTAACTGTAAGCTCTATGCATCCTGTACTCATTAGACCACCATTTCATTCCTCGTCCAAAATGACTGAAATCTGGAAGTTTTGTGTTATTCTGAAAGATGAGTGTCTTGTAACTCTAAGCTCTATGCATCATGAACTCATTTGAACATCATTTCATTTCTCGTCCAAAATGACTTAAATCTGGAAGCTTTCTGTTATTCTGAAAGATGAGTCACTTGTAACTCTATGCATCCTGTGCTCATTTGAACCTCATTTCATTCCTTATCCAAAATGACTTATACCTGGAAGCTTTCTGTTATTCTGAAAGATGAGAGTCTTGTAACAGTAAGCTCTATGCATCCTGTACTCATTAGAACAACATTTCATTCCTCCTCCAAAATGACTTAAATCTGTAAGTTTTCTGTTTAGTTGACATATGAGTGTCTTGTAACTGTAAGCCCTGTGCACGCTGTATTTATTTGAAAATCATTTGTTTCCTTGTCCAATATGACTTAAATCTGGATGCTTTCCCTTATGCTGAAAGATGAATGTCTTTGAACTGTAAAGTCCAAGTATCCTGTACTCATTGAGCATCAATTATATTTTCCTCTGATATGACTTATTTTTGGAGGTTTTCCCATATTCTGAAAGAGGAATGAGCGGTAGCCCTAACTTCTATGTGTCCTCCAATCATTTGAACGTCCTTGCATGCATCGGCCCAATTACTTAACTTTGGATTTTTTCCCTTATTCAGAAACATGAATGTCTGGCAAGTCAAAGCTCTCTGGACCCTGTACTGATTTGAACGCTATTCCACACATCGTGCTATATGACATAACGTTGGAGGTTTTCACTTATTCTGAAAGAAGAATGTACGGTATCTGTAACCTCTCTGTATCGTGTACACAGCTGAATATCATCTCATTCACCGCCTGCTATGACTTAGGGTTGGACGTTTTCCCTAATCCTAAAAAAAATGTGCGGTATCTCTAGCCTCTATTTCCCTGTATTCATTTGAAGATCATTTCATTCATCGGCCGATATGACCTAACGTTGGACGTTTTCCACAATCCTAAAGAAGAATGTGCGGTAACTCTAACCTCTATGTATACTGTACTCATTTGAACATCATATCATTCATCGTCCGATATGACTTTGTAGGTTTTCCCTTATCCTGAAAGATGAATGTCTGGCAACTCTAAGCTCTGTGGACCCTGTACCCATTTCAACATCATTTCATTCATCGTCCGATATGACTTCACTTTGGACATTTTCACATAAATGGCAAGTCATGTTTAAGATAATTACAAAAGTCTTGAGATTCCTAGTTCCAACATAACGCAATGTTTATACATTTTTTTGCTCACTGTTGACCGTGAGAAACTTCCTCCTTGGAGGTATAAGAAAATGGAAAACGTTTTTGGGGTAAAACAATTCTTATAAGAGACGTTCAAAATAGTATATAAAATGAAAAAAGTGCCATCTGCTTAACCTTATGGCCTTAGTTCTGTATATTTTACACATTTTTAAGTTATTGAATTGGGAAGGGCTATCATGCCGTTGTGATCAAAAGATTTCCAATTAATATCCAATAAGACATACTTTAATGCAGAAGGCTGTTAAAAGTTTTGTCTGTTTATCAATAAAAATAGGAAATGTTGAATAGGATAATTATTAATCTGTTATGGATTTACAATTTCCAACATAACGCAATGTTTGTATGTTATCTTTTGCATTTACTTACTTTATATTTGTTATTCTTTTAAATATATTAGGGAAAAGCAGGTGGTGCCATCTACACCTGAAATGCTTGAAATAGTTCACAATGGGTATTACAGATGGAACTTCCAATATAGTGATGATGCGCGCTCTGTTGTGAAAAATGGACACTAATTGGATCTTTACCCGCAACACGCATTGCAATAATTTACATCGACTAAGTGGTAATCTGATTATGGACCAATGATTACTGTAATATTTATTTATCTCAGGTAAATGCAATTACATGCAATCACTTATTGTACAACTAAAAGCAAAAGAAAACGTGCACGATATTCTTTGGAGCAATCAGCGGCCTAAGAGAGTCCAGTTACGGGGTCTCTGTGTCCCTCTTTCTCCCTTCTATATATTTAAAACAGCATTCTGCCAGTTTGAGACATTATAACAAATAATAATTAATTATGATAAAATGCTAATTTTCAAATGATAATTTTCTCAAAAAGCAATTGCTTACTGTATTTGTATTTTATAATAATTTCGTACAAGAGTGTATGTGTATGTATTGTCTGCGAATTTGTAACAATAATAAACATACAAATCTCTGCCAGCGTGTATTATCTGGACAAGGTTTTTCCGGGGTGTTCCCTTATTCTGTAAGGCGAATGTCTCGAGACTCTAAGCTGTACGTAACATCATTTCATTCCTTCTCCAAAATGACTTAAATCTGGAATTTTTCTGTTATCCTGAAGTTTTGTGTTATTCTGAAAGATGAGTGTCTTGTAACTGTAAGCTCAATGCATCCTGTACTCATTTGAACATCATTTCATTCCTTGTCCAAAATGACTTAAATCTGTAAGTTTTCTGTTATTCTTAAAATGATTGTCTTGTAACTGTAAGCTCTCTACATCCTGTACTCATTTGAACATCATTTCATTCCTTGTAAAAATGATTTAAATCTCGAGGTTTTCTGTTATTCTGAAAGATGAGTGTCTTGTAACTGTAAGCACTATGAATTCTTGTATTCATTTGAACACCATTACATTAGTCGTCCAAAATGACTTAAATCTCTAAGTTTTCTGTTATTCTGAAGGATGAGTTTCTTGTAACTGTAAGCTCTATGCACCCTGTACTCATTAGACCACCATTTCATTCCTCGTCCAAAATGACTGAAATCTGGAAGTTTTGTGTTATTCTGAAAGATGAGTGTCTTGTAACTCTAAGCTCTATGCATCATGAACTCATTTGAACATCATTTCATTTCTCGTCCAAGATGACTTAAATCTGGAAGCTTTCTGTTATTCTGAAAGATGAGTGTCTTGTAACTCTATGCATCCTGTGCTCATTTGAACCTCATTTCATTCCTTATCCAAAATGACTTATATCTGGAAGCTTTCTGTTATTCTGAAAGATGAGAGTCTTATATCTATAAGCTTGATGCATCCTGTACTCATTTGAACACCATTTCATACCTCGTCCAAAATGACTTAATTCTAGAGGATTTCTGTTATTCTGAAAGATGAGTGTCTTGTAACTCTAAGCTCTCTGCATCCTGTACTCATTAGAACAACATTTCATTCCTCCTCAAAAATGACTTAAATCTGTAAGTTTTCTGTTTAGTTGACATATGAGTGTCTTGTAGCTGTAAGCTCTGTGCACGCTGTATTTAATTGAACATCATTTGTTTCCTTGGCCAATATGACTTAAATGTGGATGCTTTCCCTTATGCTGAAAGATGAATGTCTTTGAACTGTAAAGTCCAAGTATCCTGTACTCATTTGAGCATCAATTATATTTTCCTCTGATATGACTTATTTTTGGAGGTTTTCCCATATTCTGAAAGAAGAATGAGCGGTAGCCCTAACTTCTATGTGTCCTGCACTCATTTGAATGTCCTTGCATGCATCGGCCCAATTACTTAACTTTGGATTTTTTCCCTTATTCAGAAACATGAATGTCTGGCAACTCAAAGCTCTCTGGACCCCGTAGTGATTTGAACGTTATTCCACTCATCGTCCTATATGACATAACGTTGGAGGTTTTCACTTATTCACAAAAAAGAATGTATGGTATCTGTAACCTCTATGTATCGTGTACACATCTGAATATCATCTCATTCACCGCCTGCTATGACTTAAGGTTGGACGTTTTCCCTAATCCTAAAAAAAATGTGCGGTATCTCTAGCCTCTATTTCCCTGTACTCATTTGAAGATCATTTCATTATTCGGCCGATATGACCTAACGTTGGACGTTTTCCACAATCCTAAAGAATAATGTGCGGTAACTCTAACCTCTATGTATACAGTACTCATTTGAACATCATATCATTCATCGTCCGATATGACTTTTAGGTTTTCCCTTATCCTGAAAGATGAATGTCTGGCAACTCTAAGCTCTGTGGACCCTGTACCCATTTCAACATCATTTCATTGATCGTCCGATATGCCTTAACTTTGGACGTTTTCACATAAATGGCAAGTCATGTTTAAGATAATTACAAAAGTCTTCAGATTCCTAGTTCCAACATAACGCAATGTTTATACATCTTCTTGCTCACTGTTGACACTGAGAAACTTCCTCCTTGGAGGTATAAGATAAAGGAAAACGTCTTTGGGGTGAAACGGTTCTTAGAGGAGATGTTCAAAATCTTATTTAAAATGAAACAAGCGCCATCTGCCTAACCTAATGGCCTTAGTTCAATAAATGTTACACATTATGAAGGAAAGGAATTGCGAAGGGCTATCATGCCGTTGTGATCAAAAGATTTCCAATTAATATCCAATAACACATACTTTAATGCAGAAGGCTGTTAAAAGTTTTGTCTCTTTGTCAATAAAAATAGGAAACGTTGAAAAGAATAAATATTAATCTGTTATGAATTTACAATTTCCAACGTAACGCAATGTTTATATGTTATCTTTTACATTTACTTACTTTATATTTGTTATTCTTTTTAAATATATTAGGGAAAAAATGGTGGTGCCATCTACACCTGAAATCCTTGAAATAGTTCACATTGGCGATTACAGATGGCACTTCCAATAGAGTGATGTATGAGCGCTCTGTTGTGAAAAATGGACACTAATTGGATCTTTACCCGCAACACGCATTGCAATAACTTACACCGACTGAATGGTAATCTGATTATGGACAAATGATTCCTGTAATATTTATTTATTTCAGGTAAATGCAATTACATCCAATCACTTATTGTACCATTAAAAGCAAAAGAAAACGTGCACGATAATCTTTGGAGCAATCAGCGGCCTAAGAGCGTCCAGTTACGGGGTCTCTGTGTCCCTCTTTCTCCCTTCTATATATTTACAACAGCATTCCCCCAGTTTAAGACATTATAACAAATAATAATTAATTATGATAAAATGCTAATTTTCAAATGATAATTTTCACAAAACGCAATTGCTTACTGTATTTGTATTTTATAATAATTTCCTACAAGAGTGTATGTGTATGTACTGTCTGCGAATTTGTAACAACAATAAACATACAAATCTCTGCCAGCGTGAATTATCTGGACAAGGTTTTTCCGGGGTGTTCCCTTATTCTGTAAGGCGAATGTCTCGAGACTCTAAGCTCTACGTACCCTGTACTCATTTGAACATAATTTCATTCCTTGTCCAAAATGACTTAAATCTGGAATTTTTCTGTTATCCTGAAGTTTTGTGTTATTCTGAAAGATGAGTGTCTTGTAACTGTAAGCTCAATGCATCCTGTACTCATTTGAACATCATTTCATTCCTTGTCCAAAATGACTTATATCTGTAAGTTTTCTGTTATTCTTAAAGATGATTGTCTTGTAACTGTAAGCTCTCTACATCCTGTACTCATTTGAACATCATTTCATTCCTTGTAAAAATGATTTAAATCTCGAGGTTTTCTGTTATTCTGAAAGATGAGTGTCTTGTAACTGTAAGCACTATGAATCCTGTATTCATTTGAACACCATTACATTAGTCGTCCAAAATGACTTAAATCTCTAAGTTTTCTGTTATTCTGAAGGATGAGTTTCTTGTAACTGTAAGCTCTATGCATCCTGTACTCATTAGACCACCATTTCATTCCTCGTCCAAAATGACTGAAATCTGGAAGTTTTGTGTTATTCTGAAAGATGAGTGTCTTGTAACTCTAAGCTCTATGCATCATGAACTCATTTGAACATCATTTCATTTCTCGTCCAAAATGACTTAAATCTGGAAGCTTTCTGTTATTCTGAAAGATGAGTGTCTTGTAACTCTATGCATCCTGTGCTCATTTGAACCTCATTTCATTCCTTATCCAAAATGACTTATATCTGGAAGCTTTCCGTTATTCTGAAAGATGAGAGTCTTGTAACTGTAAGCTCTATGCATCCTGTAGTCATTTGAACACCATTTCATACCTCGTCCAAAATGACTTAATTCTAGAAGATTTCTGTTATTCTGAAAGATGAGTGTCTTGTAACTCTAAGCTCTCTGCATCCTGTACTCATTAGAACAACATTTCATTCCTCCTCCAAAATGACTTAAATCTGTAAGTTTTCTGTTTAGTTGACATATGAGTGTCTTGTAACTGTAAGCTCTGTGCACGCTGTATTTATTTGAACATCATTTGTTTCCTTGTCCAATATGACTTAAATCTTGATGTTTTCCCTTATGCTGAAAGATGAATGTCTTTGAACTGTAAAGTCCAAGTATCCTGTACTCATTTGAGCATCAATTATATTTTCCTCTGATATGACTTATTTTTGGAGGTTTTCCCATATTCTGAAAGAAGAATGAGCGGTAGCCCTAACTTCTATGTGTCCTGCACTCATTTGAACGTCCTTGCATGCATCGGCCCAATTACTTAACTTTGGATTTTTTCCCTGATTCAGAAACAAGAATGTCTGGCAACTCAAAGCTCTCTGGACCCTGTACTGATTTGAACGTTATTCCACTCATCGTCCTATATGACATAACGTTGGAGGTTTTCACTTATTCTGAAAGAAGAATGTACGGTATCTGTAACCTCTATGTATCGTGTACACATCTGAATATCATCTCATTCACCGCCTGCTATGACTTAAGGTTGGACGTTTTCCCTAATCCTAAAAAAAATGTGCGGTATCTCTAGCCTCTATTTCCCTGTACTCATTTGAAGATCATTTCATTCATCGGCCGATATGACCTAACGTTGGACGTTTTCCACAATCCTAAAGAATAATGTGCGGTAACTCTAACCTCTATGTATACTGTACTCATTTGAAGATCATATCATTCATCGTCCGATATGACTTTGTAGGTTTTCCCTTATCCTGAAAGATGAATGTCTGGCATGTCTAAGCTCTGTGGACCCTGTACCCATTTCAGCATCATTTCATTCATCGTCCGATATGACTTAACTTTGGACGTTTTCACATAAATGGCAAGTCATGTTTAAGATAATTACAAAAGTCTTCAGATTCCTAGTTCCAACATAACGCAATGTTTATACATCTTGTTGCTCACTGTTGACACTGAGAAACTTCCTCCTTGGAGGTATAAGATAAAGGAAAACGTCTTTGGGGTGAAACGGTTCTTAGAAGAGATGTTCAAAATCTTATTTAAAATGAAACAAGCGCCATCTGCCTAACCTAATGGCCTTAGTTCAGTAAATTTTACACATTTTGAAGTTAAGGAATTGCAAAGGGCTATCATGCCGTTGTGGATTTTTTTTTATAATTTCTTATATTTTTTTTATAGGGGCGGCCCCACACCCGCCGCCCCCGGTGACGATCGTCTCTGCCTTGAAGAGGCTACATCGTCTCCCCATGCACATGCAGTTAGTGAAGCTAAACGTGCAGCATGCAGGGGATGAGTTTTTGTTAGTTTCATGCTAGGTGTGTTCGGGTTCCGCAGAAGCACCCCGGTTAGTAACGGTTGTGTGATTGCTGGCACCCAAAGAATGCGAGCGGGTCAAGGGTATGTCCAGGGGTTCATGCATTGCCAGGGCCCTGCATGAATCGCTGGGTGTCAGTGCATGCAGTGTGTGTTAGTGTAAGTGCTAGTAGGGTGATATAAGTGGAGGTGGGTTAGGTTAATGTTGGTTAGGGAGTTCTATGCCGCGTATTGTTATACAGCTTAAACGTATGTACAAGGTGGGGGCAGAGGTCGACAGAAGTTATCGTTCTTTGGTCCTGGTGGCATCGTGGTGTCTGGCGGGTCCTGTAAAGTCCAGAAGTTGCAGAGGTTGTGGACTAAGGAATGGCTTGGGTTACCCTGGCCAGGTGTACGCGTGCGTCAATGGCATTGATGTTTTCTGTGAGTGTTCTTTCGAAGAGGTATAGGGGACGTCTGTACTTTCCGGGAATGTTAGCATAAGAGCCGAGGCTGCTGATGAGTGAGTTCGAGTTGGGGGGTAGTTTGTCATACATGTCGGCGGCTAATTTCTTTATGAACTGCTCTACAGTGTGGATCCTTAGCTCAGAGTGTAGCCTGGTTTCGGGGGCTGTGCGAGGTACTTTGGCAATGTGGTGGAGAATTCTGTTCTGTAGTTGCTGGAGTCGGGTGATATATGAGGGGGCTGCGTAGTCCCAGACAGGGGCTGCATACGTGAGTATGGGTCGTATAAGTGTTTTGTAAATGGTAAGTCCAGCACGTAATTGTAGGCTGTTGTTGTGGTTTAGTACAGGGTATAGCTTACGGAACTGTGCGCCTGCTTTGTTTCGTGCTGTACGGATGTGGTGTTGCCAGTAAATTCTCTGGTCGAGCGTGAGTCCTAGGTATACTATTGTGGGTTGCCAATGGATGTTTTGACCGAACATGGTGAGTGGTGGGAGCTGATGAGCGGGGTGCCGGTGGGATTTCCTACGAGTGAAGATGGTGGCTTGGGTTTTTCCGGGGTTGACCTTGATGCGCCAGTTAGTATGCCAAGGCGTGAGGGTGTCCAAGGTTCTCTGAAGTTATCGGTGGATCAATTGGGGCTTGGCCGAGTGGACCATGTAGGCGGTGTCATCGGCGTATAGTAGTTTGATGGTGTATGGGGAGCTAGGTATGTCATTCATGTATAGGTTAAAGAGTACGGGCCCAATCAAGCTACCTTGGGGGACTCCTGCATGAATGGGTCGTGTTGTAGAGTGACTGTAGTTGACAACTGATCTGAAGGAGCGGTCCGAGAGGTAGTTAGCTATGAGTTTGATAAGTTTGTCCGGGAAGTGTAACTCGATTAGCTTGCGTAACAGTCCTGGGTGCCAGACTCGGTCGAAGGCTCGCACAATATCAAGGAAGAGGCCCCGGTGGATCTCTTTATGTTAAAGCCATGTGTGATGAACTCGGTGGCGCGGAGGAGTTGGAGGGTGGTAGAGTGGTTGCGTCTAAACCCGAACTGCTCATTGATGAGAATGTTATGGCGAGTGACGTGTCTGTTTATGCGTTTAAGAATGACCTTTTCTAATAGCTTACTGATGGAGTTCAAGAGGCTGATCGGTCTATAGTTATAGGGATTGGTGTTGTCCTTGCGTGGTTTAGGAAAGTCGCGGACAAGTGCCACCTTCCAGGCGGTGGGGAAGGTAGAGTGTTGAAGTACGTAGTTAAAGATGCGTGAGGTGTACCTAATGGCTGTGGGTGGGAGGTGTTTTAGCGCAATATTCGGGATTTTGTCCGGTCCAGGGGCCTTGCGATTGGGTATGTGGCGTATGAGCCATTGAATTTCATGAGGGCTGGTGCAGCGGATTTGATCGTTTTGGTTGCGATTTAAGAACTGGCTGGTCAGTCTTTGGGTTTCGGCGGTGAAGGCCGGGGAGGAGGGTTCCTCGTTGGGTTGCAGGATGGCTTGTAGTGCATCGGCTAAGGCCTCGGCTTTTTCTATATCGCTTGAGGCGGTAGTCTGGTTGTGTTTCAGAGGAGGGAACGTCTGTGGTTCGCGGACTAGGCTTTTGGCAATGCGCCAGAGGGACTGGTGTTCGGGTTTAATGTCTTGCAGCGTCTGTTCCCATTGCTGGTTGAGGGCTGCGGAGGTGGCGGCTTGGAGGAAGTGGTTTTGCCTGCGGTAATGGTCGAGGTCGGCTGGATGGCGGGATCTTTGCCACTTGCGGCGGGCCTGGTTACGTAGGCGCCTTAGTTGCTGTATGTCGGCTGGTAAAGATTGGTGGTGGGGGCGTGCCTGTGTGAAGGGGACTGATTCAGTTATGCCGTGTTTTATGGCGGTCTCGAGGGTGCTGACCGCTCGTTCTAAGTCTGCAAGGGAAACCAGGTTAGGTTCGTCCAGTTGTGAAGTGATTGTTTCTTGGAATCGATCCCAATTTGCTTTGTTATAATTATGGCGTAGCGATGGTTGGGTTGAAGTAAGGGATCCTTGGAGGGTGATTAGCACTAGAAGGTGGTCTGAGCTGAGGTCGTTGATGACCTTTAGCGAGGTTCGAAGTGTGAGGTTGCGGATGAGGGCTAGGTCAAGAATACTGGGGGAAGCGTTACGTCGGAGGGGTATGTACGTAGGGGTTTCGGGCGGGCAGATGATGTAGTCGAAGTTGTTTTCATGGGCCAGGAGCTTAGTGCGTGCTGTGTTGTTGGTGTCGCAGTTCCAAATGGCGTGCCTAGCATTAAAGTCGCCAGCAATCAGTACCCGGTGGTCCAGTTGGAGAAGAGAGTCTAGGTCTGAGGGTTCTAAGTCATCAGGAGGGTTGTATACTGCTATGATCGTTGCATTAAGGCTGTTTAAGTTGACGCGAAGGGCAGTGGCTTCAATGCGCATGAGTGGGGGTGTCTGTACCTGGTGATGGGCTATTTGGGACCTGATAACTATGGCGGTGCCTCCGCCTCGGCCGATGCGATCGGTGCGGTAAACAACATACCCTGGGATTTTGAAGCGGTGAGATTGCTGTAGGTGGGTTTTGCTGAGGAGGGCTATGTCAATGCTGTGTGCGTGGAGGAATTCTGTGAGTTCGGACTTCCGTCGACGTACCCCGTTCGCATTCCAAGTCATTAACCTTATCTTGCCATTGTCCTTTTTTTTAAGTTGAGATGTGACGAGTGGTGGTGTAACCACAGGGTTTTAGCGACGGCGCCAGGATTCCTCAGATAGGAGGGAGAGTCCTGGCGTGTGAATAGCGCCAGGAAGTCCCCATGTTCCTCAATTATCTGTGGGGTATCAAGGGGCCATACTAGAAGAGAACGGAGAAAGGCAAGGGCCTGCTCCCGGACCATGTGCCATGTCACTGTTTTGTCTTCGATAGCCCTACGTAAGGGCTTGAGCAGGGGTTGGTGCGGGAGAGCAGCATGAGGTGGGACAGAGTGGAATGTGCTATTGGTACATATACTGGGGGATCCTGAACGGGGCCGCCACAGGGGCAGGGGGGTTTAAGGGCACCGAGGGGGGGACGGGAAGGATGGGGGCACCACTGGGGTCGTTGAAGACCGAAAGCGGAACACTTCAGGCTGGTGTGCAGTCATAGAGCTGGGGGCTGGGTAACGGAGTTGCTGAGGGCGTGGTCGGAGGGGTGACCGGGCTGCGGCATTTTCTCCGAGGACAGCCAGCTGTAGCCGGTACTCAGGTCAGGCTCTCCAGCGGCACCGAAGGACGATGCACCGCGGCGACTGTGGTGTGCTCCAAGTGCACCGGGGATCATGACTCGCGTGGCTGTGATGTGCCGCCCCCCCGGAGGAAGTGCGCCCTTTGCCTTGGCATGGGCCACGGGGCCAGGTACCGGGCTTGCCCGGAATACCAAAGGCAAGTTGCGGCGGCGCGCAACCTCCGGGAGGTGAACGGACGTCCGGCTGGCGTGTCGGTGGCTCGGGAGGCGCGGGGAGCCGCTGCGGCGCGGGCGCCGCCTGCGGCTGTGACCGGTGCGCGGCGCGAGACGACTGCTCGACCCCGAGACCCACGACTGCAGCCCCGGGAGCATAAGCCCAGACAACAAAATCCGAGACCAGCACCACAAGCACCACCAACAGACGAAAGAGTACTTCATCAGAGAAGAATGTACGACGAAGTACTTAGGACCGGGATGAGCGAGGACGACTTCAGAGCTACGTGCCTCCTCATCTTTCAATCCCTGGTGGAAGCGGATTCGTCGGAGGCCCGCTCCATTATGGCAACTTACAGGGACTTCATACAACTGCTTGTCACCCCCGGCTTCCTTAGACCAGAACCATGAACAGACCAGGCCACTTAAACTTACTGACATGGAACGCTAGAGGACTAAGACGTAAAAAGACAGAACTTTCGAACTTCCTGACACAGAACACTATAGACATAGCGTTAATTACAGAAACCCATCTCACTAGTAAGGTCAGATTCAATATACCAGGGTACACCACACACCGCACAGATAGGAACCAATATGGCGGCGGCACAGCCATAATAATAAGACACAACATAATGCATGACATAGCACAAATACCACAACTGCAAAGCCTTGAAACCACAAATATATACTTAACACTAGACAACTGTCGAACACTCATATCAGCGGCATATGCCCCCCCCGGAACCCTAAACACAGCAGATATATCAAATTTGATGCAACAAAATAACAAATTTCTATTAGCGGGGGACCTCAATGCAAAACATCAAATATGGGGCTGCAATGAGACAAACCCCGCTGGAAACGCCCTATTAAGACTTGAAAATCGAACGGATCTCATAATCCATGCGCCGGAAGAACCCACTTACATACCATTCAACAGAACAGATAGAGCCGACATACTTGATATAGCACTATCACGCAACTTAACCCGAAGGCTTCACCTTCAGACCAAAAACGAACTGTCATCAGACCATATTCCCCTGATGATCACTTTGGAAGGCGACGCGGCTAAGGTCCAACCACTTAAACGCCCGAACTACAATAAAGCAGACTGGGAGAAGTTCGCAACAACAGTAAGCAAAAACCTCCCCACGTTCCCTTTAAACTCAAACGAAAAAGTGAACAGGGCAGTACTCCAATTGGAGCAGGCCATAAAAGCGGCAACAGTAATATCAGTGCCCACAAGCCAGCCCAAAACGTTCCATAATCAACTTCCCCGAGATATAACCTCCTTAACGGCAGAACGAAATCGAGCCAGGCGGAAATGGCAAAAGTCCAGACATATAATTGACCAAGAATACTACAGGTACCTAAACACACTAGTGCAACAAAGAATATCCACTCATATCACAAATCAATGGCAAAACACGCTTGAGAATCTCAATTACGAGAGAGACTCAGTGTGGAAGGTCGCACGCTGCCTAACACGTGACAGGGCTCATATCCCTCCGCTACACTATAACCAAAACATAGCCACAACGGATCAAGAAAAAGCAGATGCACTAGCGGACGCACTGCAGGCTACGCTAACTCCGAATGCCAATCCGTCTTGCCCACAATTTGCGGAAGAGACGGAAGCAGAAACAAAGAATTACAAAGAGTTAATAACCCACAATAAAGTAAGAAAGACATGCCCCAGCGAAATTAAATGGATAATTAAGCACCTCCCCAAGCGAAAAGCGCCGGGACCTGATGGGATCCCAACCGTGGCACTTGCCAACCTACCGGAAGACGCGATTAACTTACTAGCCAATATATTTAATTACACCCTCGAGAAGGGATATTATCCCGAGAGATGGAAGCTTGCCACTGTGGTACACTTCCCCAAGAAGGGCAAAGACGCCTCTCACCCACAGAACTACAGACCTATCAGTCTTCTAAGCGTTCTAGGCAAACTCCTCGAAAAGGTCATACTCAAGCGACTCAACAGCCAACTAATCAAACAAAATATCACAATCCCGGAGCAATTTGGATTTAGAGCCAAACATTCCACAACACTCCAACTACTGAGAGCCACAGAACACATAACTCACGGGTTTAACATCCGCAAATCAACAGGAGCACTCTTGCTCGATGTCGAACGCGCATTCGACAGGGTGTGGCACGCAGGACTGCTCAAAAAGCTTAAAACCATGAACATACACGACATATTAATAAAGCTCATCGCGAACTACCTACACGACCGCAAATTCCAATCGAAAGTTAACAACCAATTATCGACTCCCCGCCTAATCAAAGCGGGAGTCCCTCAGGGAAGTATCCTAGGGCCGGTTATCTTTAATATCACTATGAACGACATACCAAAAACCAACTACACAGATTTGTACATCTACGCAGATGATACAGCAATTGTGACCCAATCAGCCAAACTGGACTTCATCCACCGGAGACTACAAAACGCCCTGAATAACCTAGAAGAATGGCTCACCAAATGGCGTATTAAAGTAAACCCAAGAAAAACGCAAGCCATAATTTTCACCAAAAAGCTTAAGCACAGATTGGGGAAACACCAGCTCCCCCCACTCTCTATATTCGGAGAAAATATAGAATGGACGGACACAGTCACTTGGCTAGGACTCAAAATGGACCAAGGGCTGACGTGGAAAGAGCACGTTCACCAAATCAGGGGTAAAGCCAACGCTCAATTGGGCAAGCTTTACCCCCTCATAAACATGAATTCCCACATAAACATGAATTTAGGGCTCACTCTATACAAAACTCTCATAAGGCCCATATTCACATATGCAACGCCGGTCTGGGGGTATGCTGCCAAAACATATATTCTAAGATTACAAAAATTTCAAAACAAAGTACTACGAACGATAGCAAAAGTACCTTACACAGCACCAGCCGACCTACTACACAGAGAATTAAAAATGCACACAGTAGAAGAATTCATAAAGAAACTAGCATATGACACATATAAAAATCTTGAAATACACCACAATCCTCTAATCTCACGACTCGGAAACTACACTACAGAAATAAACACACACACACGACCATTATCACTGTTCGAAAGAAGACTCACACATGATGACGACGAAGACGACGTTCAGAACTTCCTGAACAACCTATTAAGGGACAACTGACACAGACAGTTAGGCTGACACCCCTACTTTCCCTTCATTAATCTTTTTCTTCTGACTCTTTTCAGAACACTGCCCGCACAGAGCCCTCCAAGCCCTTGACAACAGTCAAGGCGGCCCGGGAGTTAGAGGGTCTCCCACCAGTGTCCTACAGGTGCAGAGACAGCGGGCGACTGCAGATGGAGTAGGACACACCGACGACAACGCATGGACAAAGGAAATAACGAACGGCCACGCCGGAACCAAGGACGACCGAACACATAGTTCGAATTGCATGCCATGTACTAACTACTGACAAACCCAGAAAGACTGGGGCCATAAGTAGAACTAACAACCATACCAATTCCTGACTATCAGGTCACCAAGGCCTGAGCTCTACCATTACAATACACAAGCTTACGAATAACACATATATAATAGATAAGTTACACGTAACACTGACCAACAGGCCTACCCGGCCTCGGCCAAATGTACATAATTAAAGTAAAGCATAAATTACACTTGGTGGTGCCCAGGTTTCATGGTCACCACCAAGAAGCAACATAGACGCGCTCGCATGCATCGCATGCCAGCTTAATAGATACCACATACTAACCGGGGTGCTATGCGGGACCCGACTAAGCATGTTAATAAATGCACGCAAAATAATGTAAGTTACGTAACTAACACGTGGAGGGGTTTTTTAGTGAGTATACCTGCCCCCTCAGGGCACGGGGACCCTCACACTGTCGGCCATCGCACGAGGGCCGTCGCCTGTAACTGGGTTTTTCCCCCCACGGTAAAAAAAAAAAAAAAAAAAAAAAAAAAAAATCCAGCGGGCGCCATGTCCTCGCATCTTGCAGAGTAGGCAATAGCGGTCTGGCGGTGTGAGATGGCAGGTAGATGATGAGTGCGGGCCCGCATATTTGAGGCAGGTCTCATGAGGTGCCCGGCACTCAGTAGCTTTGTGTCCCAGCCTCTGGGACCGGTTGCACTGCACAGGGTACATTGGGGGCCTAAAGTCCTCCACTTGGACCCTGCAGTGCAGCAACTCGTCCAGCGCCAGCAGCCGGGAGCGTTCTTCATCGGAGCGGACCTCCCCTTTGTACATGGGTAGTGGCGTCCGCTGTCGGCCGAAGCGTCGCAACTGCTGAACACTTTCGGCGTGGATGTCCATGTCCCGGAGCAGAGACCGGATGCTATCCTCGTCCCCATTCATATCAAAAGATTTCCAATTAATATCCAATAACACATACTTTAATGCAGAAGGCTGTTAAAAGTTTTGTCTGTTTATCAATAAAAATAGGAAACGTTGAAAAATAATAAATATTAATCTGTTATTAATTTACAATTTCCAACGTAACGCAATGTTTATATGTTATCTTTTACAATTTACTTACTTTATATTTGTTATTCTTTTTAAATATATAAGGGAAAAGCAGGTGGTGCCATCTACACGTGAAATCCTTGAAATAGTTCACATTGGTGATTACAGATGGCTCTTCTAATATAGTGATGTATACGCGCTCTGTTTGGAAAAATGGACACTAATTGGATCTTTACCCGCAACACGCATTGCAATAATTTACACCGACTGAGTGGTAATCTGATTATGGGCAAATGATTCCTGTAATATTTATTTATCTCAGGTAAATGCAATTACATGCAATCACTTATTGTACAATTAAAAGCAAAAGAAAACGTGCACGATATTCTTTGGAGCAGTCAGCGGCCTAAGGGCGTCCAGTTACGGGGTCTCTGTGTCCCTCTTTCTCCCTTCTATATATTTACAACAGCATTCTCCCAGTTTAGGACATTATAACAAATAATAATTATTTATGATAAAATGCTAATTTTCAAATGATAATTTTCACAAAACACAATTGCTTACTGTATTTGTATTTTATAATAATTTCCTACAAGAGTGTATGTGTATGTATTGTCTGCGAATTTGTAACAACAAAAAATATACAAATCTCTGATAGCGTGAATTATCTGGACAAGGTTTTTCCGGGGTGTTCCCTTATCCTGTAAGGCGAATGTCTCGAGACTCTAAGCTCTACGTACCCTGTACTCATTTGAACATCATTTCATTCCTTCTCCAAAATGACTAAAATCTGGAATTTTTCTGTTATCCTGAAGTTTTGTGTTATTCTGAAAGATGAGTGTCTTGTAACTGTAAGCTCAATGCATCCTGTACTCATTTGAACATCATTTCATTCCTTGTCCAAAATGACTTAAATCTGTAAGTTTTTTGTTATTCTTAAAGATGATTGTCTTGTAACTGTAAGCTCTCTACATCCTGTACTCATTTGAACATCATTTCATTCCTTGTAAAAATGATTTAAATGTCGAGGTTTTCTGTTATTCTGAAAGATGAGTGTCTTGTAAGTGTAAGCACTATGAATCCTGTATTCATTTGAACACCATTACATTAGTCGTCCAAAATGTCTTAAATCTCTAAGTTTTCTGTTATTCTGAAGGATGAGTATCTTGTAACTGTAAGCTCTATGCATCCTGTACTCATTAGACCACCGTTTCATTCCTCGTCCAAAATGACTGAAATCTGGAAGTTTTGTGTTATTCTGAAAGATGAGTGTCTTGTAACTCTAAGCTCTATAAATCATGAACTCATTTAAACATCATTTCATTTCTCGTCCAAAATGACTTAAATCTGGAAGCTTTCTGCTATTCTGAAAGATGAGTGTCTTGTAACTCTATGCATCCTGTGCTCATTTGAACCTCATTTCATTCCTTATCAAAAATGACTTATATCTGGAAGCGTTCTGTTATTCTGAAAGATGAGAGTCTTGTAACTGTAAGCTCTATGCATCCTGTACTCATTAGAACAACATTTCATTCCTCCTCCAAAATGACTTAAATCTGTAAGTTTTCTGTTTAGTTGACATATGAGTGTCTTGTAACTGTAAGCTCTGTGCACGCTGTATTTATTTGAACATCATTTGTTTCCTTGTCCAATATGACTTAAATCTGGATGCTTTCCCTTTTGCTGAAAGATGAATGTCTTTGAACTGTAAAGTCCAAGTATCCTGTACTCATTTGAGCATCAATTATATTTTCCTCTGATATGACTTATTTTTGGAGGTTTTCCCATATTCTGAAAGAAGAATGAGCGGTAGCCCTAACTTCTATGTGTCCTGCACTCATTTGAACGTCCTTGCATGCATCGGCCCAATTACTTAACTTTGGATTTTTTCCCTTATTCAGAAACATGAATGTCTGGCAACTCAAAGCTCCCTGGACCCTGTACTGATTTGAACGTTATTCCACTCGTCGTCCTATATGGCATAACATTGGAGGTTTTCACTTATTCTGAAAGAAGAGTGTACGGTATCTGTAACCTCTATGTATCGTGTACACATCTGAATATCATCTCATTCACCGCCTGCTATGACTTAAGGTTGGACGTTTTCCCTAATCCTAAAAAAAATGTGCGGTATCTCTAGCCTCTATTTCCCTGTACTCATTTGAAGATCATTTCATTCATCGGCCGATATGACCTAACCTTGGACGTTTTCCACAATCCTAAAGAAGAATGTGCGGTAACTCTAACCTCTATGTATACTGTACTCATTTGAAGATCATATCATTCATCGTCCGATATGACTTTGTAGGTTTTCCCTTATCCTGAAAGATGAATGTCTGGCATGTCTAAGCTCTGTGGACCCTGTACCCATTTCAGCATCATTTCATTCATCGTCCGATATGACTTAACTTTTGACGTTTTCACATAAATGTCAAGTCATGTTTAAGATAATTACAAAAGTCTACAGATTCCTAGTTCCAACATAACGCAATGTTTATACATCTTGTTGCTCACTGTTGACACTGAGAAACTTCCTCCTTGGAGCTATAAGATAAAGGAAAACGTCTTTGGGGTGAAACAATTCTTAGAAGAGATGTTCAAAATCTTATTTAAAATGAAACAAGCGCCATCTGCATAAGCTAATGGCCTTAGTTCGGTATATTTTACACATTTTGAAGTAAAGGAATACGAAGGGCTATCATGCTGTTGTGATCAAAAGATTTCCAATTAATATCCAATAACACATACTTTAATGCAGAAGGCTGTTAAAAGTCTTGTCTGTTTATCAATAAAAATAGGAAATATTGAATAGGACAATTATTAATCTGATATGAATTTACAATTTCAGACATAGCGCAATGTATGTATGTTATCTTTTGCATTTACTTACTTTATATTTGTTATTCTATTTAAATATATTATGGAAAAGCAGGTGGTGCAATCTACACATGAAATCCTTGAAATAGTTCATATTTGTGATTACAGAGGGCACTTCCAATATAGTGATGTATGCGCGCTCTGTTGTGAAAAATGGACACTAATTGGATCTTTACCCGCAACACGCATTGCAATAACTTACACCGACTGAATGGTAATCTGATTATGGACAAATGATTCCTGTAATATTTATTAATCTCAGGTAAATGCAATTACATCCAATCACTTATTGTACCATTAAATGCAAAAGAAAACGTGCACGATGTTCTTTGGAGCAATCAGCGGCCTAAGAGAGTCCAGTTACGGGGTCTCTGTGTCCCTCTTTCTCCCTTCTATATATTTACAACAGCATTCTCCCAGTTTGAGTCATTATAACAAATAATAATTAATTATGATAAAATGCTAATTTTCAAATGATAATTTTCACAAAACGCAATTGCTTACTGTATTTGTATTTTATAATAATTTCCTACAAGAGTGTATGTGTACGTATTGTTTGCGAATTTGTAACAACAATAGACATACAAATCTCTGCCAGCGTGAATTATCTGGACAAGGTTTTTCCGGGGTGTTCCCTTATCCTGTAAGGCGAATGTCTCGAGATCCTTTGCTCTACGTACCCTGTACTCATTTGAACATCATTTCATTCCTTGTCCAAAATGACTTAAATCTGTAAGTTTTCTGTTATTCTTAAGGATGATTGTCTTATAACTGTAAGCTCTCTACATCCTGTACTCATTTGAACATCATTTCATTCCTTGTAAAAATGATTTAAATCTCGAGGTTTTCTGTTATTCTGAAATATGAGTGTCTTGTAACTGTAAGCACTATGAATCCTGTATTCATTTGAACACCATTACATTAGTCGTCCAAAATGACTTAAATCTCTAAGTTTTCTGTTATTCTGAAGGATGAGTGTCTTGTAACTGTAAGCTCTATGCATCCTGTACTCATTAGACCACCATTTCATTCCTCGTCCAAAATGACTGAAATCTGGAAGTTTTGTGTTATTCTGAAAGATGAGTGTCTTGTAACTCTAAGCTCTATGCATCATGAACTCAATTGAACATCATTTCATTTCTCGTCCAAAATGACTTAAATCTGGAAGCTTTCTGTTATTCTGAAAGATGAGTCACTTGTAACTCTATGCATCCTGTGCTCATTTGAACCTCATTTCATTCCTTATCCAAAATGACTTATACCTGGAAGCTTTCTGTTATTCTGAAAGATGAGAGTCTTGTAACAGTAAGCTCTATGCATCCTGTACTCATTAGAACAACATTTCATTCCTCCTCCAAAATGACTTAAATCTGTAAGTTTTCTGTTTAGTTGACATATGAGTGTCTTGTAACTGTAAGCCCTGTGCACGCTGTATTTATTTGAAAATCATTTGTTTCCTTGTCCAATATGACTTAAATCTGGATGCTTTCCCTTATGCTGAAAGATGAATGTCTTTGAACTGTAAAGTCCAAGTATCCTGTACTCATTTGAGCATCAATTATATTTTCCTCTGATATGACTTATTTTTGGAGGTTTTCCCATATTCTGAAAGAAGAATGAGCGGTAGCTCTAACTTCTATGTGTCCTGCACTCATTTGAACGTCCTTGCATGCATCGGCCCAATTACTTAACATTGGATTTTTTCCCTTATTCAGAAACATGAATGTCTGGCAACTCAAAGCTCTCTGGACCCTGTACTGATTTGAACGTTATTCCACTCATCGTCCTATATGACATAACGTTGGAGGTTTTCACTTATTCTGAAAGAAGAATGTACGGTATCTGTAACCTCTATGTATCGTGTACACATCTGAATATCATCTCATTCACCGCCTGCTATGACTTAAGGTTGGACGTTTTCCCTAATCCTAAAAAAAATGTGCGGTATCTCTAGCCTCTATTTCCCTGTACTCATTTGAAGATCATTTCATTCTTCGGCCGATATGACCTAACGTTGGACGTTTTCCACAATCCTAAAGAAGAATGTGCGGTAACTCTAACCTCTATGTATACTGTACTCATTTAAAGATCATATCATTCATCGTCCGATATGACTTTGTAGGTTTTCCCTTATCCTGAAAGATGAATGTCCGGCATCTCTAAGCTCTGTGGACCCTGTACCCATTTCAGCATCATTTCATTCATCGTCCGATATGACTTAACTTTGGACGTTTTCACATAAATGGCAAGTCATGTTTAAGATAATTACAAAAGTCTTGAGATTCCTAGTTCCAACATAACGCAATGTTTATACATCTTCTTGCTCACTGTTGACACTGAGAAACTTCCTCCTTGGAGGTATAAGATAAAGGAAAACGTCTTTGAGGTGAAACAATTCTTAGAAGAGATGTTCAAAATCTTATTTAAAATGAAACAAGCGCCATCTGCCTAATCGGATGGCCTTAGTTCAGTATATTTTACACATTTTGAAGTTAAGGAATTGCGAAGGGCTATCATGCTGTTGTGATCAAAAGATTTCCAATTAATATCCAATGACACATACTTTAATGCAGAAGGCTGTTAAAAGTTTTGTCTCTTTGTCAATAAAAATAGGAAAAGTTGAAAAGGATAAATATTAATCTGTTATGAATTTACAATTTCCAACGTAACGCAATGTTTATATGTTATCTTTTGCATTCACTTACTTTATATTTGTTATTCTTTTTAAATATATAAGGGAAAAACATGTGGTGCCATCTACACGTGAAATCCTTGAAATAGATCACATTGGTGATTACAGATGGCTCTTCTAATATAGTGATATGTGCACGCTCTGTTGTGAAAAATGGACACTAATTGGATCTTTACCCGCAACACGCATTGCAATAATTTACACCGACTGAGTGGTAATCTGATTATGGACAAATGATTCCTGTAATATTTATTAATCTCAGGTAAATGCAATTACATCCAATCACTTATTGTACCATTAACAGCAAAAGAAAACGTGCACGATATTCTTTGGAGCAATCAGCGGCCTAAGAGAGTCCAGTTACGGGGTCTCTGTGTCCCTCTTTCTCCCTTCTATATACTTACAACAGCATTCTCCCAGTTTGAGACATTATAACAAATAATAATTAATTATGATAAAATGCTAATTTTCAAATGATAATTTTCACAAAACGCAATTGCTTGCTGTATTTGTATTTTATAATAATTTCCTACAAGAGTGTATGTGTACGTATTGTCTGCGAATTTGTAAGAACAATAGACATACAAATCTCTGCCAGCGTGAATTATCTGGACAAGGTTTTTCCGGGGTGTTCCCTTATTCTGTAAGGCGAATGTCTCGAAACTCTAAGCTCTACGTACCCTGTACTCATTTGAACATCATTTCATTCCTTGTCCAAAATGACTTTAATCTGGAATTTTTCTGTTATCTTGAAGTTTTGTGTTATTCTGAAAGATGAGTGTCTTGTAACTGTAAGCTCAATGCATCCTGTACTCATTTGAACATCATTTCATTCCTTGTCCAAAATGACTTAAATCTGTAAGTTTTCTGTTATTCTTAAAGATGATTGTCTTGTAACTGTAAGCTCTCTACATCCTGTACTCATTTGAACATCATTTCATTCCTTGTAAAAATGATTTAAATCTCGAGGTTTTCTGTTATTCTGAAAAATGAGTGTCTTGTAACTGTAGGCACTATGAATCCTGTATTCATTTGAACACCATTACATTAGTCGTCCAAAATGACTTAAATCTCTAAGTTTTCTGTTATTCTGAAGGATGAGTTTCTTGTAACTGTAAGCTCTATGCATCCTGTACTCATTAGACCACCATTTCATTCCTCGTCCAAAATGACTGAAATCTGTAAGTTTTGTGTTATTCTGAAAGATGAGTGTCTTGTAACTCTAAGCTCTATAAATCATGAACTCATTTGAACATCATTTCATTTGTCGTCCAAAATGACTTAAATCTGGAAGCTTTCTGTTCTTCTGAAAGATGAGTGTCTTGTAACTCTATGCATCCTGTGCTCATTTGAACCTCATTTCATTCCTTATCAAAAATGACTTATATCTAGAAGCGTTCTGTTATTCTGAAAGATGAGAGTCTTTTAACTGTAAGCTCGATGCATCCTGTACTCATTAGAACAACATTTCATTCCTCCTCCAAAATGACTTAAATCTGTAAGTTTTCTGTTTAGTTGACATATGAGTGTCTTGTAACTGTAAGCACTGTGCACGCTGTATTTATTTGAACATCATTTGTTTCCTTGTCCAATATGACTTAAATCTGGATGCTTTCCCTTATGCTGAAAGATGAATGTCTTTGAACTGTAAAGTCCAAGTATCCTATACTCATTTGAGCATCAATTATATTTTCCTCTGATATGACTTATTTTTGGAGGTTTTCCCATATTCTGAAAGAAGAATGAGCGGTAGCCCTTACTTCTATGTGTCCTGCACTCATTTGAACGTCCTTGCATGCATCGGCCCAATTACTTAACTTTGGATTTTTTCCCTTATTCAGAAACATGAATGTCTGGCAACTCAAAGCTCTCTGGACCCTGTACTGATTTGAACGTTATTCCACTCATCGTCCTATATGACATAACGTTGGAGGTTTTCACTTATTCTGAAAGAAGAATGTACGGTATCTGTAACCTCTATGTATCGTGTACACATCTGAATATCATCTCATTCACCGCCTGCTATGACTTAAGGTTGGACGTCTTCCCTAATCCTAAAAAAAATGTGCGGTATCTCTAGCCTCTATTTCCCTGTACTCATTTGAAGATCATTTCATTCTTCGGCCGATATGACCTAACGTTGGACGTTTTCCACAATCCTAAAGAAGAATGTGCGGTAACTCTAACCTGTATGTATACTGTACTCATTTGAAGATCATATCATTCATCGTCCGATATGACTTTGTAGGTTTTCCCTTATCCTGAAAGATGAATGTCCGTCATCTCTAAGCTCTGTGGACCCTGTACCCATTTCAGCATCATTTCATTCATCGTCCGATATGACTTAACTTTTGACGTTTTCACATAAATGTCAAGTCATGTTTAAGATAATTACAAAAGTCTACAGATTCCTACTTCCAACATAACGCAATGTTTATACATCTTCTTGCTCACTGTTGACACTGAGAAACTTCCTCCTTGGAGCTATAAGATAAAGGAAAACGTCTTTGGGGTGAAACAATTCTTAGAAGAGATGTTCAAAATCTTATTTAAAATGAAACAAGCGCCATCTGCCTAATCGGATGGCCTTAGTTCAGTATATTTTACACATTTTGAAGTAAAGGAATGGCGAAGGGCTATCATGCTGTTGTGATCAAAAGATTTCCAATTAATATCCAATAACACATACCTTAATGCAGAAGGCTGTTAAAAGTCTTGTCTGTTTATCAATAGAAATAGGAAATATTGAATAGGACAATTATCAATCTGTTATGAATTTACAATTTCAGACATAGCGCAATGTTTGTATGTTATCTTTTGCATTTACTTACTTTATATTTGTTATTCTATTTAAATATATTATGGAAAAGCAGGTGGTGCAATCTACACCTGAAATCCTTGAAATAGTTCATATTTGTGATTACAGAGGGCACTTCCAATATAGTGATTTATGCGCGCTCTGTTGTGAAAAATGGACACTAATTGGATCTTTACCCGCAACACGCATTTTAATAACTGACACCGACTGAATGGTAATCTGATTATGGACAAATGATTCCTGTAATATTTATTAATCTCAGGTAAATGCAATTACATCCAATCACTTATTGTACCATTAAATGCAAAAGAAAACGTGCACGATATTCTTTGGAGCAATCAGCGGCCTAAGAGAGTCCAGTTACGGGGTCTCTGTGTCCCTCTTTCTCCCTTCTATATATTTACAACAGCATTCTCCCAGTTTGAGTCATTATAACAAATAATAATTAATTATGATAAAATGCTAATTTTCAAATGATAATTTTCACAAAACGCAATTGCTTACTGTATTTGTATTTTATAATAATTTCCTACAAGAGTGTATGTGTACGTATTGTTTGCGAATTTGTAACAACAATAGACATACAAATCTCTGCCAGCGTGAATTATCTGGACAAGGTTTTTCCGGGGTGTTCCCTTATCCTGTAAGGCGAATGTCTCGAGACCCTTTGCTCTACGTACCCTGTACTCATTTGAACATCATTTCATTCCTTGTCCAAAATGACTTAAATCTGTAAGTTTTCTGTTATTCTTAAGGATGATTGTCTTATAACTGTAAGCTCTCTACATCCTGTACTCATTTGAACATCATTTCATTCCTTGTAAAAATGATTTAAATCTCGAGGTTTTCTGTTATTCTGAAATATGAGTGTCTTGTAACTGTAAGCACTATGAATCCTGTATTCATTTGAACACCATTACATTAGTCGTCCAAAATGACTTAAATCTCTAAGTTTTCTGTTATTCTGAAGGATGAGTGTCTTGTAACTGTAAGCTCTATGCATCCTGTACTCATTAGACCACCATTTCATTCCTCGTCCAAAATGACTAAAATCTGGAAGTTTTGTGTTATTCTGAAAGATGAGTGTCTTGTAACTCTAAGCTCTATGCATCATGAACTCATTTGAACATCATTTCATTTCTCGTCCAAAATGACTTAAATCTGGAAGCTTTCTGTTATTCTGAAAGATGAGTCACTTGTAACTCTATGCATCCTGTGCTCATTTGAACCTCATTTCATTCCTTATCCAAAATGACTTATACCTGGAAGCTTTCTGTTATTCTGAAAGATGAGAGTCTTGTAACAGTAAGCTCTATGCACCCTGTACTCATTAGAACAACATTTCATTCCTCCTCCAAAATGACTTAAATCTGTAAGTTTTCTGTTTAGTTGACATATGAGTGTCTTGTAACTGTAAGCCCTGTGCACGCTGTATTTATTTGAAAATCATTTGTTTCCTTGTCCAATATGACTTAAATCTGGATGCTTTCCCTTATGCTTAAAGATGAATGTCTTTGAACTGTAAAGTCCAAGTATCCTGTACTCATTTGAGCATCAATTATATTTTCCTCTGATATGACTTATTTTTGGAGGTTTTCGCATATTCTGAAAGAAGAATGAGCGGTAGCCGTAACTTCTATGTGTCCTGCACTCATTTGAACGTCCTTGCATGCATCGGCCCAATTACTTAAATTTGGATTTTTTCCCTTATTCAGAAACATGAATGTCTGGCAACTCAAAGCTCTCTGGACCCTGTACTGATTTGAACGTTATTCCACACATCGTCCTATATGACATAACGTTGGAGGTTTTCACTTATTCTGAAAGAAGAATGTACGGTATCTGTAACCTCTATGTATCGTGTACACATCTGAATATCATCTCATTCACCGCCTGCTATGACTTAAGGTTGGACGTTTTCCCTAATCCTAAAAAAAATGTGCGGTATCTCTAGCCTCTATTTCCCTGTACTCATTTGAAGATCATTTCATTCTTCGGCCGATATGACCTAACGTTGGACGTTTTCCACAATCCTAAAGAAGAATGTGCGGTAACTCTAACCTCTATGTATACTGTACTCATTTGAAGATCATATCATTCATCGTCCGATATGACTTTGTAGGTTTTCCCTTTTCCTGAAAGATGAATGTCCGGCATCTCTAAGCTCTGTGGACCCTGTACCCATTTCAGCATCATTTCATTCATCGTCCGATATGACTTAACTTTGGACGTTTTCACATAAATGGCAAGTCATGTTTAAGATAATTACAAAAGTCTTGAGATTCCTAGTTCCAACATAACGCAATGTTTATACATCTTCTTGCTCACTGTTGACACTGAGAAACTTCCTCCTTGGAGGTATAAGATAAAGGAAAACGTCTTTGGGGTGAAACAATTCTTAGAAGAGATGTTCAAAATCTTATTTAAAATGAAACAAGCGCCATCTGCCTAATCGGATGGCCTTAGTTCAGTATATTTTACACATTTTGAAGTTAAGGAATTGCGAAGGGCTATCATGCTGTTGTGATCAAAAGATTTCCAATTAATATCCAATGACACATACTTTAATGCAGAAGGCTGTTAAAAGTTTTGTCTCTTTGTCAATAAAAATAGGAAAAGTTGAAAAGGATAAATATTAATCTGTTATGAATTTACAATTTCCAACGTAACGCAATGTTTATATGTTATCTTTTGCATTCACTTACTTTATATTTGTTATTCTTTTTAAATATATAAGGGAAAAACATGTGGTGCCATCTACACGTGAAATCCTTGAAATAGATCACATTGGTGATTACAGATGGCTCTTCTAATATAGTGATATGTGCACGCTCTGTTGTGAAAAATGGACACTAATTGGATCTTTACCCGCAACACGCATTGCAATAATTTACACCGACTGAGTGGTAATCTGATTATGGACAAATGATTCCTGTAATATTTATTAATCTCAGGTAAATGCAATTACATCCAATCACTTATTGTACCATTAACAGCAAAAGAAAACGTGCACGATATTCTTTGGAGCAATCAGCGGCCTAAGAGAGTCCAGTTACGGGGTCTCTGTGTCCCTCTTTCTCCCTTCTATATACTTACAACAGCATTCTCCCAGTTTGAGACATTATAACAAATAATAATTAATTATGATAAAATGCTAATTTTCAAATGATAATTTTCACAAAACGCAATTGCTTGCTGTATTTGTATTTTATAATAATTTCCTACAAGAGTGTATGTGTACGTATTGTCTGCGAATTTGTAAGAACAATAGACATACAAATCTCTGCCAGCGTGAATTATCTGGACAAGGTTTTTCCGGGGTGTTCCCTTATTCTGTAAGGCGAATGTCTCGAAACTCTAAGCTCTACGTACCCTGTACTCATTTGAACATCATTTCATTCCTTGTCCAAAATGACTTTAATCTGGAATTTTTCTGTTATCTTGAAGTTTTGTGTTATTCTGAAAGATGAGTGTCTTGTAACTGTAAGCTCAATGCATCCTGTACTCATTTGAACATCATTTCATTCCTTGTCCAAAATGACTTAAATCTGTAAGTTTTCTGTTATTCTTAAAGATGATTGTCTTGTAACTGTAAGCTCTCTACATCCTGTACTCATTTGAACATCATTTCATTCCTTGTAAAAATGATTTAAATCTCGAGGTTTTCTGTTATTCTGAAAAATGAGTGTCTTGTAACTGTAGGCACTATGAATCCTGTATTCATTTGAACACCATTACATTAGTCGTCCAAAATGACTTAAATCTCTAAGTTTTCTGTTATTCTGAAGGATGAGTTTCTTGTAACTGTAAGCTCTATGCATCCTGTACTCATTAGACCACCATTTCATTCCTCGTCCAAAATGACTGAAATCTGTAAGTTTTGTGTTATTCTGAAAGATGAGTGTCTTGTAACTCTAAGCTCTATAAATCATGAACTCATTTGAACATCATTTCATTTGTCGTCCAAAATGACTTAAATCTGGAAGCTTTCTGTTCTTCTGAAAGATGAGTGTCTTGTAACTCTATGCATCCTGTGCTCATTTGAACCTCATTTCATTCCTTATCAAAAATGACTTATATCTAGAAGCGTTCTGTTATTCTGAAAGATGAGAGTCTTTTAACTGTAAGCTCGATGCATCCTGTACTCATTTGAACACCATTTCATACCTCGCCCAAAATGACTTAATTCTAGAAGATTTCTGTTATTCTGAAAGATGAGTGTCTTGTAACTCTAAGCTCTCTGCATCCTGTACTCATTAGAACAACATTTCATTCCTCCTCCAAAATGACTTAAATCTGTAAGTTTTCTGTTTAGTTGACATATGAGTGTCTTGTAACTGTAAGCACTGTGCACGCTGTATTTATTTGAACATCATTTGTTTCCTTGTCCAATATGACTTAAATCTGGATGCTTTCCCTTATGCTGAAAGATGAATGTCTTTGAACTGTAAAGTCCAAGTATCCTATACTCATTTGAGCATCAATTATATTTTCCTCTGATATGACTTATTTTTGGAGGTTTTCCCATATTCTGAAAGAAGAATGAGCGGTAGCCCTTACTTCTATGTGTCCTGCACTCATTTGAACGTCCTTGCATGCATCGGCCCAATTACTTAACTTTGGATTTTTTCCCTTATTCAGAAACATGAATGTCTGGCAACTCAAAGCTCTCTGGACCCTGTACTGATTTGAACGTTATTCCACTCATCGTCCTATATGACATAACGTTGGAGGTTTTCACTTATTCTGAAAGAAGAATGTACGGTATCTGTAACCTCTATGTATCGTGTACACATCTGAATATCATCTCATTCACCGCCTGCTATGACTTAAGGTTGGACGTCTTCCCTAATCCTAAAAAAAATGTGCGGTATCTCTAGCCTCTATTTCCCTGTACTCATTTGAAGATCATTTCATTCTTCGGCCGATATGACCTAACGTTGGACGTTTTCCACAATCCTAAAGAAGAATGTGCGGTAACTCTAACCTGTATGTATACTGTACTCATTTGAAGATCATATCATTCATCGTCCGATATGACTTTGTAGGTTTTCCCTTATCCTGAAAGATGAATGTCCGTCATCTCTAAGCTCTGTGGACCCTGTACCCATTTCAGCATCATTTCATTCATCGTCCGATATGACTTAACTTTTGACGTTTTCACATAAATGTCAAGTCATGTTTAAGATAATTACAAAAGTCTACAGATTCCTACTTCCAACATAACGCAATGTTTATACATCTTCTTGCTCACTGTTGACACTGAGAAACTTCCTCCTTGGAGCTATAAGATAAAGGAAAACGTCTTTGGGGTGAAACAATTCTTAGAAGAGATGTTCAAAATCTTATTTAAAATGAAACAAGCGCCATCTGCCTAATCGGATGGCCTTAGTTCAGTATATTTTACACATTTTGAAGTAAAGGAATGGCGAAGGGCTATCATGCTGTTGTGATCAAAAGATTTCCAATTAATATCCAATAACACATACCTTAATGCAGAAGGCTGTTAAAAGTCTTGTCTGTTTATCAATAGAAATAGGAAATATTGAATAGGACAATTATCAATCTGTTATGAATTTACAATTTCAGACATAGCGCAATGTTTGTATGTTATCTTTTGCATTTACTTACTTTATATTTGTTATTCTATTTAAATATATTATGGAAAAGCAGGTGGTGCAATCTACACCTGAAATCCTTGAAATAGTTCATATTTGTGATTACAGAGGGCACTTCCAATATAGTGATTTATGCGCGCTCTGTTGTGAAAAATGGACACTAATTGGATCTTTACCCGCAACACGCATTTTAATAACTGACACCGACTGAATGGTAATCTGATTATGGACAAATGATTCCTGTAATATTTATTAATCTCAGGTAAATGCAATTACATCCAATCACTTATTGTACCATTAAATGCAAAAGAAAACGTGCACGATATTCTTTGGAGCAATCAGCGGCCTAAGAGAGTCCAGTTACGGGGTCTCTGTGTCCCTCTTTCTCCCTTCTATATATTTACAACAGCATTCTCCCAGTTTGAGTCATTATAACAAATAATAATTAATTATGATAAAATGCTAATTTTCAAATGATAATTTTCACAAAACGCAATTGCTTACTGTATTTGTATTTTATAATAATTTCCTACAAGAGTGTATGTGTACGTATTGTTTGCGAATTTGTAACAACAATAGACATACAAATCTCTGCCAGCGTGAATTATCTGGACAAGGTTTTTCCGGGGTGTTCCCTTATCCTGTAAGGCGAATGTCTCGAGACCCTTTGCTCTACGTACCCTGTACTCATTTGAACATCATTTCATTCCTTGTCCAAAATGACTTAAATCTGTAAGTTTTCTGTTATTCTTAAGGATGATTGTCTTATAACTGTAAGCTCTCTACATCCTGTACTCATTTGAACATCATTTCATTCCTTGTAAAAATGATTTAAATCTCGAGGTTTTCTGTTATTCTGAAATATGAGTGTCTTGTAACTGTAAGCACTATGAATCCTGTATTCATTTGAACACCATTACATTAGTCGTCCAAAATGACTTAAATCTCTAAGTTTTCTGTTATTCTGAAGGATGAGTGTCTTGTAACTGTAAGCTCTATGCATCCTGTACTCATTAGACCACCATTTCATTCCTCGTCCAAAATGACTAAAATCTGGAAGTTTTGTGTTATTCTGAAAGATGAGTGTCTTGTAACTCTAAGCTCTATGCATCATGAACTCATTTGAACATCATTTCATTTCTCGTCCAAAATGACTTAAATCTGGAAGCTTTCTGTTATTCTGAAAGATGAGTCACTTGTAACTCTATGCATCCTGTGCTCATTTGAACCTCATTTCATTCCTTATCCAAAATGACTTATACCTGGAAGCTTTCTGTTATTCTGAAAGATGAGAGTCTTGTAACAGTAAGCTCTATGCATCCTGTACTCATTAGAACAACATTTCATTCCTCCTCCAAAATGACTTAAATCTGTAAGTTTTCTGTTTAGTTGACATATGAGTGTCTTGTAACTGTAAGCCCTGTGCACGCTGTATTTATTTGAAAATCATTTGTTTCCTTGTCCAATATGACTTAAATCTGGATGCTTTCCCTTATGCTTAAAGATGAATGTCTTTGAACTGTAAAGTCCAAGTATCCTGTACTCATTTGAGCATCAATTATATTTTCCTCTGATATGACTTATTTTTGGAGGTTTTCGCATATTCTGAAAGAAGAATGAGCGGTAGCCGTAACTTCTATGTGTCCTGCACTCATTTGAACGTCCTTGCATGCATCGGCCCAATTACTTAAATTTGGATTTTTTCCCTTATTCAGAAACATGAATGTCTGGCAACTCAAAGCTCTCTGGACCCTGTACTGATTTGAACGTTATTCCACACATCGTCCTATATGACATAACGTTGGAGGTTTTCACTTATTCTGAAAGAAGAATGTACGGTATCTGTAACCTCTATGTATCGTGTACACATCTGAATATCATCTCATTCACCGCCTGCTATGACTTAAGGTTGGACGTTTTCCCTAATCCTAAAAAAAATGTGCGGTATCTCTAGCCTCTATTTCCCTGTACTCATTTGAAGATCATTTCATTCTTCGGCCGATATGACCTAACGTTGGACGTTTTCCACAATCCTAAAGAAGAATGTGCGGTAACTCTAACCTCTATGTATACTGTACTCATTTGAAGATCATATCATTCATCGTCCGATATGACTTTGTAGGTTTTCCCTTTTCCTGAAAGATGAATGTCCGGCATCTCTAAGCTCTGTGGACCCTGTACCCATTTCAGCATCATTTCATTCATCGTCCGATATGACTTAACTTTGGACGTTTTCACATAAATGGCAAGTCATGTTTAAGATAATTACAAAAGTCTTGAGATTCCTAGTTCCAACATAACGCAATGTTTATACATCTTCTTGCTCACTGTTGACACTGAGAAACTTCCTCCTTGGAGGTATAAGATAAAGGAAAACGTCTTTGGGGTGAAACAATTCTTAGAAGAGATGTTCAAAATCTTATTTAAAATGAAACAAGCGCCATCTGCCTAATCGGATGGCCTTAGTTCAGTATATTTTACACATTTTGAAGTTAAGGAATTGCGAAGGGCTATCATGCTGTTGTGATCAAAAGATTTCCAATTAATATCCAATGACACATACTTTAATGCAGAAGGCTGTTAAAAGTTTTGTCTCTTTGACAATAAAAATAGGAAAAGTTGAAAAGGATAAATATTAATCTGTTATGAATTTACAATTTCCAACGTAACGCAATGTTTATATGTTATCTTTTGCATTCACTTACTTTATATTTGTTATTCTTTTTAAATATATAAGGGAAAAACATGTGGTGCCATCTACACGTGAAATCCTTGAAATAGATCACATTGGTGATTACAGATGGCTCTTCTAATATAGTGATATGTGCACGCTCTGTTGTGAAAAATGGACACTAATTGGATCTTTACCCGCAACACGCATTGCAATAATTTACACCGACTGAGTGGTAATCTGATTATGGACAAATGATTCCTGTAATATTTATTAATCTCAGGTAAATGCAATTACATCCAATCACTTATTGTACCATTAACAGCAAAAGAAAACGTGCACGATATTCTTTGGAGCAATCAGCGGCCTAAGAGAGTCCAGTTACGGGGTCTCTGTGTCCCTCTTTCTCCCTTCTATATATTTACAACAGCATTCTCCCAGTTTGAGACATTATAACAAATAATAATTAATTATGATAAAATGCTAATTTTCAAATGATAATTTTCACAAAACGCAATTGCTTACTGTATTTGTATTTTATAATAATTTCCTACAAGAGTGTATGCGTACGTATTGTCTGCGAATTTGTAAGATCAATAGACATACAAATCTCTGCCAGCGTGAATTATCTGGACAAGGTTTTTCCGGGGTGTTCCCTTATTCTGTAAGGCGAATGTCTCGAGACTCTAAGCTCTACGTACCCTGTACTCATTTGAACATCATTTCATTCCTTGTCCAAAATGACTTTAATCTGGAATTTTTCTGTTATCGTGAAGTTTTGTGTTATTCTGAAAGATGAGTGTCTTGTAACTGTAAGCTCAATGCATCCTGTACTCATTTGAACATCATTTCATTCCTTGTCCAAAATGACTTAAATCTGTAAGTTTTCTGTTATTCTTAAAGATGATTGTCTTGTAACTGTAAGCTCTCTACATCCTGTACTCATTTGAACATCATTTCATTCCTTGTAAAAATGATTTAAATCTCGAGGTTTTCTGTTATTCTGAAAAATGAGTGTCTTGTAACTGTAGGCACTATGAATCCTGTATTCATTTGAACACCATTACATTAGTCGTCCAAAATGACTTAAATCTCTAAGTTTTCTGTTATTCTGAAGGATGAGTTTCTTGTAACTGTAAGCTCTATGCATCCTGTACTCATTAGACCACCATTTCATTCCTCGTCCAAAATGACTGAAATCTGTAAGTTTTGTGTTATTCTGAAAGATGAGTGTCTTGTAACTCTAAGCTCTATAAATCATGAACTCATTTGAACATCATTTCATTTCTCGTCCAAAATGACTTAAATCTGGAAGCTTTCTGTTCTTCTGAAAGATGAGTGTCTTGTAACTCTATGCATCCTGTGCTCATTTGAACCTCATTTCATTCCTTATCAAAAATGACTTATATCTAGAAGCGTTCTGTTATTCTGAAAGATGAGAGTCTTTTAACTGTAAGCTCGATGCATCCTGTACTCATTTGAACACCATTTCATACCTCGCCCAAAATGACTTAATTCTAGAAGATTTCTGTTATTCTGAAAGATGAGTGTCTTGTAACTCTAAGCTCTCTGCATCCTGTACTCATTAGAACAACATTTCATTCCTCCTCCAAAATGACTTAAATCTGTAAGTTTTCTGTTTAGTTGACATATGAGTGTCTTGTAACTGTAAGCACTGTGCACGCTGTATTTATTTGAACATCATTTGTTTCCTTGTCCAATATGACTTAAATCTGGATGCTTTCCCTTATGCTGAAAGATGAATGTCTTTGAACTGTAAAGTCCAAGTATCCTATACTCATTTGAGCATCAATTATATTTTCCTCTGATATGACTTATTTTTGGAGGTTTTCCCATATTCTGAAAGAAGAATGAGCGGTAGCCCTTACTTCTATGTGTCCTGCACTCATTTGAACGTCCTTGCATGCATCGGCCCAATTACTTAACTTTGGATTTTTTCCCTTATTCAGAAACATGAATGTCTGGCAACTCAAAGCTCTCTGGACCCTGTACTGATTTGAACGTTATTCCACTCATCGTCCTATATGACATAACGTTGGAGGTTTTCACTTATTCTGAAAGAAGAATGTACGGTATCTGTAACCTCTATGTATCGTGTACACATCTGAATATCATCTCATTCACCGCCTGCTATGACTTAAGGTTGGACGTTTTCCCTAATCCTAAAAAAAATGTGCGGTATCTCTAGCCTCTATTTCCCTGTACTCATTTGAAGATCATTTCATTCTTCGGCCGATATGACCTAACGTTGGACGTTTTCCACAATCCTAAAGAAGAATGTGCGGTAACTCTAACCTGTATGTATACTGTACTCATTTGAACATCATATCATTCATCGTCCGATATGACTTTGTAGGTTTTCCCTTATCCTGAAAGATGAATGTCCGTCATCTCTAAGCTCTGTGGACCCTGTACCCATTTCAGCATCATTTCATTCATCGTCCGATATGACTTAACTTTTGACGTTTTCACATAAATGTCAAGTCATGTTTAAGATAATTACAAAAGTCTACAGATTCCTAGTTCCAACATAACGCAATGTTTATACATCTTCTTGCTCACTGTTGACACTGAGAAACTTCCTCCTTGGAGCTATAATATAAAGGAAAACGTCTTTGGGGTGAAACAATTCTTAGAAGAGATGTTCAAAATCTTATTTAAAATGAAACAAGCGCCATCTGCCTAAGCTAATGGCCTTAGTTCAGTATATTTTACACATTTTGAAGTAAAGGAATTGCGAAGGGCTATCATGCTGTTGTGATCAAAAGATTTCCAATTAATATCCAATAACACATACCTTAATGCAGAAGGCTGTTAAAAGTCTTGTCTGTTTATCAATAAAAATAGGAAATATTGAATAGGACAATTATCAATCTGTTATGAATTTACAATTTCAGACATAGCGCAATGTTTGTATGTTATCTTTTGCATTTACTTACTTTATATTTGTTATTCTATTTAAATATATTATGGAAAAGCAGGTGGTGCAATCTACACCTGAAATCCTTGAAATAGTTCATATTTGTGATTACAGAGGGCACTTCCAATATAGTGATGTATGCGCGCTCTGTTGTGAAAAATGGACACTAATTGGATCTTTACCCGCAACACGCATTGCAATAACTGACACCGACTGAATGGTAATCTGATTATGGACAAATGATTCCTGTAATATTTATTAATCTCAGGTAAATGCAATTACATCCAATCACTTATTGTACCATTAAATGCAAAAGAAAACGTGCACGATATTCTTTGGAGCAATCAGCGGCCTAAGAGAGTCCAGTTACGGGGTCTCTGTGTCCCTCTTTCTCCCTTCTATATATTTACAACAGCATTCTCCCAGTTTGAGTCATTATAACAAATAATAATTAATTATGATAAAATGCTAATTTTCAAATGATAATTTTCACAAAACGCAATTGCTTACTGTATTTGTATTTTATAATAATTTCCTACAAGAGTGTATGTGTACGTATTGTTTGCGAATTTGTAACAACAATAGACATACAAATCTCTGCCAGCGTGAATTATCTGGACAAGGTTTTTCCGGGGTGTTCCCTTATCCTGTAAGGCGAATGTCTCGAGACCCTTTGCTCTACGTACCCTGTACTCATTTGAACATCATTTCATTCCTTGTCCAAAATGACTTAAATCTGTAAGTTTTCTGTTATTCTTAAGGATGATTGTCTTATAACTGTAAGCTCTCTACATCCTGTACTCATTTGAACATCATTTCATTCCTTGTAAAAATGATTTAAATCTCGCGGTTTTCTGTTATTCTGAAATATGAGTGTCTTGTAACTGTAAGCACTATGAATCCTGTATTCATTTGAACACCATTACATTAGTCGTCCAAAATGACTTAAATCTCTAAGTTTTCTGTTATTCTGAAGGATGAGTGTCTTGTAACTGTAAGCTCTATGCATCCTGTACTCATTAGACCACCATTTCATTCCTCGTCCAAAATGACTGAAATCTGGAAGTTTTGTGTTATTCTGAAAGATGAGTGTCTTGTAACTCTAAGCTCTATGCATCATGAACTCATTTGAACATCATTTCATTTCTCGTCCAAAATGACTTAAATCTGGAAGCTTTCTGTTATTCTGAAAGATGAGTCACTTGTAACTCTATGCATCCTGTGCTCATTTGAACCTCATTTCATTCCTTATCCAAAATGACTTATACCTGGAAGCTTTCTGTTATTCTGAAAGATGAGAGTCTTGTAACAGTAAGCTCTATGCATCCTGTACTCATTAGAACAACATTTCATTCCTCCTCCAAAATGACTTAAATCTGTAAGTTTTCTGTTTAGTTGACATATGAGTGTCTTGTAACTGTAAGCCCTGTGCACGCTGTATTTATTTGAAAATCATTTGTTTCCTTGTCCAATATGACTTAAATCTGGATGCTTTCCGTTATGCTGAAAGATGAATGTCTTTGAACTGTAAAGTCCAAGTATCCAGTACTCATTTGAGCATCAATTATATTTTCCTCTGATATGACTTATTCTTGGAGGTTTTCCCATATTCTGAAAGAAGAATGAGCGGTAGCCGTAACTTCTATGTGTCCTGCACTCATTTGAACGTCCTTGCATGCATCGGCCCAATTACTTAAATTTGGATTTTTTCCCTTATTCAGAAACATGAATGTCTGGCAACTCAAAGCTCTCTGGACCCTGTACTGATTTGAACGTTATTCCACACATCGTCCTATATGACATAACGTTGGAGGTTTTCACTTATTCTGAAAGAAGAATGTACGGTATCTGTAACCTCTATGTATCGTGTACACATCTGAATATCATCTCATTCACCGCCTGCTATGACTTAAGGTTGGACGTTTTCCCTAATCCTAAAAAAAATGTGCGGTATCTCTAGCCTCTATTTCCCTGTACTCATTTGAAGATCATTTCATTCTTCGGCCGATATGACCTAACGTTGGACGTTTTCCACAATCCTAAAGAAGAATGTGCGGTAACTCTAACCTCTATGTATACTGTACTCATTTGAAGATCATATCATTCATCGTCCGATATGACTTTGTAGGTTTTCCCTTTTCCTGAAAGATGAATGTCCGGCATCTCTAAGCTCTGTGGACCCTGTACCCATTTCAGCATCATTTCATTCATCGTCCGATATGACTTAACTTTGGACGTTTTCACATAAATGGCAAGTCATGTTTAAGATAATTACAAAAGTCTTGTTTAAGATAATTACAAAAGTCTTCAGATTCCTAGTTCCAACATAACGCAATGTTTATACATCTTCTTGCTCACTGTTGACACTGAGAAACTTCCTCCTTGGAGGTATAAGATAAAGGAAAACGTCTTTGGGGTGAAACAATTCTTAGAAGAGATGTTCAAAATCTTATTTAAAATGAAACAAGCGCCATCTGCCTAATCGGATGGCCTTAGTTCAGTATATTTTACACATTTTGAAGTAAAGGAATGGCGAAGGGCTATCATGCTGTTGTGATCAAAAGATTTCCAATTAATATCCAATAACACATACCTTAATGCAGAAGGCTGTTAAAAGTCTTGTCTGTTTATCAATAAAAATAGGAAATATTGAATAGGACAATTATCAATCTGTTATGAATTTACAATTTCAGACATAGCGCAATGTTTGTATGTTATCTTTTGCATTTACTTACTTTATATTTGTTATTCTATTTAAATATATTATGGAAAAGCAGGTGGTGCAATCTACACCTGAAATCCTTGAAATAGTTCATATTTGTGATTACAGAGGGCACTTCCAATATAGTGATGTATGCGCGCTCTGTTGTGAAAAATGGACACTAATTGGATCTTTACCCGCAACACGCATTGCAATAACTGACACCGACTGAATGGTAATCTGATTATGGACAAATGATTCCTGTAATATTTATTAATCTCAGGTAAATGCAATTACATCCAATCACTTATTGTACCATTAAATGCAAAAGAAAACGTGCACGATATTCTTTGGAGCAATCAGCGGCCTAAGAGAGTCCAGTTACGGGGTCTCTGTGTCCCTCTTTCTCCCTTCTATATATTTACAACAGCATTCTCCCAGTTTGAGTCATTATAACAAATAATAATTAATTATGATAAAATGCTAATTTTCAAATGATAATTTTCACAAAACGCAATTGCTTACTGTATTTGTATTTTATAATAATTTCCTACAAGAGTGTATGTGTACGTATTGTTTGCGAATTTGTAACAACAATAGACATACAAATCTCTGCCAGCGTGAATTATCTGGACAAGGTTTTTCCGGGGTGTTCCCTTATCCTGTAAGGCGAATGTCTCGAGACCCTTTGCTCTACGTACCCTGTACTCATTTGAACATCATTTCATTCCTTGTCCAAAATGACTTAAATCTGTAAGTTTTCTGTTATTCTTAAGGATGATTGTCTTATAACTGTAAGCTCTCTACATCCTGTACTCATTTGAACATCATTTCATTCCTTGTAAAAATGATTTAAATCTCGAGGTTTTCTGTTATTCTGAAATATGAGTGTCTTGTAACTGTAAGCACTATGAATCCTGTATTCATTTGAACACCATTACATTAGTCGTCCAAAATGACTTAAATCTCTAAGTTTTCTGTTATTCTGAAGGATGAGTGTCTTGTAACTGTAAGCTCTATGCATCCTGTACTCATTAGACCACCATTTCATTCCTCGTCCAAAATGACTGAAATCTGGTAGTTTTGTGTTATTCTGAAAGATGAGTGTCTTGTAACTCTAAGCTCTATGCATCATGAACTCATTTGAACATCATTTCATTTCTCGTCCAAAATGACTTAAATCTGGAAGCTTTCTGTTATTCTGAAAGATGAGTCACTTGTAACTCTATGCATCCTGTGCTCATTTGAACCTCATTTCATTCCTTATCCAAAATGACTTATACCTGGAAGCTTTCTGTTATTCTGAAAGATGAGAGTCTTGTAACAGTAAGCTCTATGCATCCTGTACTCATTAGAACAACATTTCATTCCTCCTCCAAAATGACTTAAATCTGTAAGTTTTCTGTTTAGTTGACATATGAGTGTCTTGTAACTGTAAGCCCTGTGCACGCTGTATTTATTTGAAAATCATTTGTTTCCTTGTCCAATATGACTTAAATCTGGATGCTTTCCCTTATGCTTAAAGATGAATGTCTTTGAACTGTAAAGTCCAAGTATCCTGTACTCATTTGAGCATCAATTATATTTTCCTCTGATATGACTTATTTTTGGAGGTTTTCGCATATTCTGAAAGAAGAATGAGCGGTAGCCGTAACTTCTATGTGTCCTGCACTCATTTGAACGTCCTTGCATGCATCGGCCCAATTACTTAAATTTGGATTTTTTCCCTTATTCAGAAACATGAATGTCTGGCAACTCAAAGCTCTCTGGACCCTGTACTGATTTGAACGTTATTCCACACATCGTCCTATATGACATAACGTTGGAGGTTTTCACTTATTCTGAAAGAAGAATGTACGGTATCTGTAACCTCTATGTATCGTGTACACATCTGAATATCATCTCATTCACCGCCTGCTATGACTTAAGGTTGGACGTTTTCCCTAATCCTAAAAAAAATGTGCGGTATCTCTAGCCTCTATTTCCCTGTACTCATTTGAAGATCATTTCATTCTTCGGCCGATATGACCTAACGTTGGACGTTTTCCACAATCCTAAAGAAGAATGTGCGGTAACTCTAACCTCTATGTATACTGTACTCATTTGAAGATCATATCATTCATCGTCCGATATGACTTTGTAGGTTTTCCCTTTTCCTGAAAGATGAATGTCCGGCATCTCTAAGCTCTGTGGACCCTGTACCCATTTCAGCATCATTTCATTCATCGTCCGATATGACTTAACTTTGGACGTTTTCACATAAATGGCAAGTCATGTTTAAGATAATTACAAAAGTCTTGAGATTCCTAGTTCCAACATAACGCAATGTTTATACATCTTCTTGCTCACTGTTGACACTGAGAAACTTCCTCCTTGGAGGTATAAGATAAAGGAAAACGTCTTTGGGGTGAAACAATTCTTAGAAGAGATGTTCAAAATCTTATTTAAAATGAAACAAGCGCCATCTGCCTAATCGGATGGCCTTAGTTCAGTATATTTTACACATTTTGAAGTTAAGGAATTGCGAAGGGCTATCATGCTGTTGTGATCAAAAGATTTCCAATTAATATCCAATGACACATACTTTAATGCAGAAGGCTGTTAAAAGTTTTGTCTCTTTGTCAATAAAAATAGGAAAAGTTGAAAAGGATAAATATTAATCTGTTATGAATTTACAATTTCCAACGTAACGCAATGTTTATATGTTATCTTTTGCATTCACTTACTTTATATTTGTTATTCTTTTTAAATATATAAGGGAAAAACATGTGGTGCCATCTACACGTGAAATCCTTGAAATAGATCACATTGGTGATTACAGATGGCTCTTCTAATATAGTGATATGTGCACGCTCTGTTGTGAAAAATGGACACTAATTGGATCTTTACCCGCAACACGCATTGCAATAATTTACACCGACTGAGTGGTAATCTGATTATGGACAAATGATTCCTGTAATATTTATTAATCTCAGGTAAATGCAATTACATCCAATCACTTATTGTACCATTAACAGCAAAAGAAAACGTGCACGATATTCTTTGGAGCAATCAGCGGCCTAAGAGAGTCCAGTTACGGGGTCTCTGTGTCCCTCTTTCTCCCTTCTATATATTTACAACAGCATTCTCCCAGTTTGAGTCATTATAACAAATAATAATTAATTATGATAAAATGCTAATTTTCAAATGATAATTTTCACAAAACGCAATTGCTTACTGTATTTGTATTTTATAATAATTTCCTACAAGAGTGTATGTGTACGTATTGTTTGCGAATTTGTAACAACAATAGACATACAAATCTCTGCCAGCGTGAATTATCTGGACAAGGTTTTTCCGGGGTGTTCCCTTATCCTGTAAGGCTAATGTCTCGAGACCCTTTGCTCTACGTACCCTGTACTCATTTGAACATCATTTCATTCCTTGTCCAAAATGACTTAAATCTGTAAGTTTTCTGTTATTCTTAAGGATGATTGTCTTATAACTGTAAGCTCTCTACATCCTGTACTCATTTGAACATCATTTCATTCCTTGTAAAAATGATTTAAATCTCGCGGTTTTCTGTTATTCTGAAATATGAGTGTCTTGTAACTGTAAGCACTATGAATCCTGTATTCATTTGAACACCATTACATTAGTCGTCCAAAATGACTTAAATCTCTAAGTTTTCTGTTATTCTGAAGGATGAGTGTCTTGTAACTGTAAGCTCTATGCATCCTGTACTCATTAGACCACCATTTCATTCCTCGTCCAAAATGACTGAAATCTGGAAGTTTTGTGTTATTCTGAAAGATGAGTGTCTTGTAACTCTAAGCTCTATGCATCATGAACTCATTTGAACATCATTTCATTTCTCGTCCAAAATGACTTAAATCTGGAAGCTTTCTGTTATTCTGAAAGATGAGTCACTTGTAACTCTATGCATCCTGTGCTCATTTGAACCTCATTTCATTCCTTATCCAAAATGACTTATACCTGGAAGCTTTCTGTTATTCTGAAAGATGAGAGTCTTGTAACAGTAAGCTCTATGCATCCTGTACTGATTAGAACAACATTTCATTCCTCCTCCAAAATGACTTAAATCTGTAAGTTTTCTGTTTAGTTGACATATGAGTGTCTTGTAACTGTAAGCCCTGTGCACGCTGTATTTATTTGAAAATCATTTGTTTCCTTGTCCAATATGACTTAAATCTGGATGCTTTCCGTTATGCTGAAAGATGAATGTCTTTGAACTGTAAAGTCCAAGTATCCTGTACTCATTTGAGCATCAATTATATTTTCCTCTGATATGACTTATTTTTGGAGGTTTTCCCATATTCTGAAAGAAGAATGAGCGGTAGCCGTAACTTCTATGTGTCCTGCACTCATTTGAACGTCCTTGCATGCATCGGCCCAATTACTTAAATTTGGATTTTTTCCCTTATTCAGAAACATGAATGTCTGGCAACTCAAAGCTCTCTGGACCCTGTACTGATTTGAACGTTATTCCACACATCGTCCTATATGACATAACGTTGGAGGTTTTCACTTATTCTGAAAGAAGAATGTACGGTATCTGTAACCTCTATGTATCGTGTACACATCTGAATATCATCTCATTCACCGCCTGCTATGACTTAAGGTTGGACGTTTTCCCTAATCCTAAAAAAAATGTGCGGTATCTCTAGCCTCTATTTCCCTGTACTCATTTGAAGATCATTTCATTCTTCGGCCGATATGACCTAACGTTGGACGTTTTCCACAATCCTAAAGAAGAATGTGCGGTAACTCTAACCTCTATGTATACTGTACTCATTTGAAGATCATATCATTCATCGTCCGATATGACTTTGTAGGTTTTCCCTTTTCCTGAAAGATGAATGTCCGGCATCTCTAAGCTCTGTGGACCCTGTACCCATTTCAGCATCATTTCATTCATCGTCCGATATGACTTAACTTTGGACGTTTTCACATAAATGGCAAGTCATGTTTAAGATAATTACAAAAGTCTTGTTTAAGATAATTACAAAAGTCTTCAGATTCCTAGTTCCAACATAACGCAATGTTTATACATCTTCTTGCTCACTGTTGACACTGAGAAACTTCCTCCTTGGAGGTATAAGATAAAGGAAAACGTCTTTGGGGTGAAACAATTCTTAGAAGAGATGTTCAAAATCTTATTTAAAATGAAACAAGCGCCATCTGCCTAATCGGATGGCCTTAGTTCAGTATATTTTACACATTTTGAAGTAAAGGAATGGCGAAGGGCTATCATGCTGTTGTGATCAAAAGATTTCCAATTAATATCCAATAACACATACCTTAATGCAGAAGGCTGTTAAAAGTCTTGTCTGTTTATCAATAAAAATAGGAAATATTGAATAGGACAATTATCAATCTGTTATGAATTTACAATTTCAGACATAGCGCAATGTTTGTATGTTATCTTTTGCATTTACTTACTTTATATTTGTTATTCTATTTAAATATATTATGGAAAAGCAGGTGGTGCAATCTACACCTGAAATCCTTGAAATAGTTCATATTTGTGATTACAGAGGGCACTTCCAATATAGTGATGTATGCGCGCTCTGTTGTGAAAAATGGACACTAATTGGATCTTTACCCGCAACACGCATTGCAATAACTGACACCGACTGAATGGTAATCTGATTATGGACAAATGATTCCTGTAATATTTATTAATCTCAGGTAAATGCAATTACATCCAATCACTTATTGTACCATTAAATGCAAAAGAAAACGTGCACGATATTCTTTGGAGCAATCAGCGGCCTAAGAGAGTCCAGTTACGGGGTCTCTGTGTCCCTCTTTCTCCCTTCTATATATTTACAACAGCATTCTCCCAGTTTGAGTCATTATAACAAATAATAATTAATTATGATAAAATGCTAATTTTCAAATGATAATTTTCACAAAACGCAATTGCTTACTGTATTTGTATTTTATAATAATTTCCTACAAGAGTGTATGTGTACGTATTGTTTGCGAATTTGTAACAACAATAGACATACAAATCTCTGCCAGCGTGAATTATCTGGACAAGGTTTTTCCGGGGTGTTCCCTTATCCTGTAAGGCGAATGTCTCGAGACCCTTTGCTCTACGTACCCTGTACTCATTTGAACATCATTTCATTCCTTGTCCAAAATGACTTAAATCTGTAAGTTTTCTGTTATTCTTAAGGATGATTGTCTTATAACTGTAAGCTCTCTACATCCTGTACTCATTTGAACATCATTTCATTCCTTGTAAAAATGATTTAAATCTCGAGGTTTTCTGTTATTCTGAAATATGAGTGTCTTGTAACTGTAAGCACTATGAATCCTGTATTCATTTGAACACCATTACATTAGTCGTCCAAAATGACTTAAATCTCTAAGTTTTCTGTTATTCTGAAGGATGAGTGTCTTGTAACTGTAAGCTCTATGCATCCTGTACTCATTAGACCACCATTTCATTCCTCGTCCAAAATGACTGAAATCTGGAAGTTTTGTGTTATTCTGAAAGATGAGTGTCTTGTAACTCTAAGCTCTATGCATCATGAACTCATTTGAACATCATTTCATTTCTCGTCCAAAATGACTTAAATCTGGAAGCTTTCTGTTATTCTGAAAGATGAGTCACTTGTAACTCTATGCATCCTGTGCTCATTTGAACCTCAATGCATTCCTTATCCAAAATGACTTATACCTGGAAGCTTTCTGTTATTCTGAAAGATGAGAGTCTTGTAACAGTAAGCTCTATGCATCCTGTACTCATTAGAACAACATTTCATTCCTCCTCCAAAATGACTTAAATCTGTAAGTTTTCTGTTTAGTTGACATATGAGTGTCTTGTAACTGTAAGTCCTGTGCACGCTGTATTTATTTGAAAATCATTTGTTTCCTTGTCCAATATGACTTAAATCTGGATGCTTTCCCTTATGCTTAAAGATGAATGTCTTTGAACTGTAAAGTCCAAGTATCCTGTACTCATTTGAGCATCAATTATATTTTCCTCTGATATGACTTATTTTTGGAGGTTTTCGCATATTCTGAAAGAAGAATGAGCGGTAGCCGTAACTTCTATGTGTCCTGCACTCATTTGAACGTCCTTGCATGCATCGGCCCAATTACTTAAATTTGGATTTTTTCCCTTATTCAGAAACATGAATGTCTGGCAACTCAAAGCTCTCTGGACCCTGTACTGATTTGAACGTTATTCCACACATCGTCCTATATGACATAACGTTGGAGGTTTTCACTTATTCTGAAAGAAGAATGTACGGTATCTGTAACCTCTATGTATCGTGTACACATCTGAATATCATCTCATTCACCGCCTGCTATGACTTAAGGTTGGACGTTTTCCCTAATCCTAAAAAAAATGTGCGGTATCTCTAGCCTCTATTTCCCTGTACTCATTTGAAGATCATTTCATTCTTCGGCCGATATGACCTAACGTTGGACGTTTTCCACAATCCTAAAGAAGAATGTGCGGTAACTCTAACCTCTATGTATACTGTACTCATTTGAAGATCATATCATTCATCGTCCGATATGACTTTGTAGGTTTTCCCTTTTCCTGAAAGATGAATGTCCGGCATCTCTAAGCTCTGTGGACCCTGTACCCATTTCAGCATCATTTCATTCATCGTCCGATATGACTTAACTTTGGACGTTTTCACATAAATGGCAAGTCATGTTTAAGATAATTACAAAAGTCTACAGATTCCTAGTTCCAACATAACGCAATGTTTATACATCTTCTTGCTCACTGTTGACACTGAGAAACTTCCTCCTTGGAGCTATAAGATAAAGGAAAACGTCTTTGGGGTGAAACAATTCTTAGAAGAGATGTTCAAAATCTTATTTAAAATGAAACAAGCGCCATCTGCCTAAGCTAATGGCCTTAGTTCAGTATATTTTACACATTTTGAAGTAAAGGAATTGCGAAGGGCTATCATGCTGTTGTGATCAAAAGATTTCCAATTAATATCCAATAACACATACCTTAATGCAGAAGGCTGTTAAAAGTCTTGTCTGTTTATCAATAAAAATAGGAAATATTGAATAGGACAATTATCAATCTGTTATGAACTTACAATTTCAGACATAGCGCAATGTTTGTATGTTATCTTTTGCATTTACTTACTTTATATTTGTTATTCTATTTAAATATATTATGGAAAAGCAGGTGGTGCAATCTACACCTGAAATCCTTGAAATAGTTCATATTTGTGATTACAGAGGGCACTTCCAATATAGTGATGTATGCGCGCTCTGTTGTGAAAAATGGACACTAATTGGATCTTTACCCGCAACACGCATTGCAATAACTGACACCGACTGAATGGTAATCTGATTATGGACAAATGATTCCTGTAATATTTATTAATCTCAGGTAAATGCAATTACATCCAATCACTTATTGTACCATTAAATGCAAAAGAAAACGTGCACGATATTCTTTGGAGCAATCAGCGGCCTAAGAGAGTCCAGTTACGGGGTCTCTGTGTCCCTCTTTCTCCCTTCTATATATTTACAACAGCATTCTCCCAGTTTGAGTCATTATAACAAATAATAATTAATTATGATAAAATGCTAATTTTCAAATGATAATTTTCACAAAACGCAATTGCTTACTGTATTTGTATTTTATAATAATTTCCTACAAGAGTGTATGTGTACGTATTGTTTGCGAATTTGTAACAACAATAGACATACAAATCTCTGCCAGCGTGAATTATCTGGACAAGGTTTTTCCGGGGTGTTCCCTTATCCTGTAAGGCGAATGTCTCGAGACCCTTTGCTCTACGTACCCTGTACTCATTTGAACATCATTTCATTCCTTGTCCAAAATGACTTAAATCTGTAAGTTTTCTGTTATTCTTAAGGATGATTGTCTTATAACTGTAAGCTCTCTACATCCTGTACTCATTTGAACATCATTTCATTCCTTGTAAAAATGATTTAAATCTCGCGGTTTTCTGTTATTCTGAAATATGAGTGTCTTGTAACTGTAAGCACTATGAATCCTGTATTCATTTGAACACCATTACATTAGTCGTCCAAAATGACTTAAATCTCTAAGTTTTCTGTTATTCTGAAGGATGAGTGTCTTGTAACTGTAAGCTCTATGCATCCTGTACTCATTAGACCACCATTTCATTCCTCGTCCAAAATGACTGAAATCTGGAAGTTTTGTGTTATTCTGAAAGATGAGTGTCTTGTAACTCTAAGCTCTATAAATCATGAACTCATTTGAACATCATTTCATTTCTCGTCCAAAATGACTTAAATCTGGAAGCTTTCTGTTATTCTGAAAGATGAGTCACTTGTAACTCTATGCATCCTGTGCTCATTTGAACCTCATTTCATTCCTTATCCAAAATGACTTATACCTGGAAGCTTTCTGTTATTCTGAAAGATGAGAGTCTTGTAACAGTAAGCTCTATGCATCCTGTACTGATTAGAACAACATTTCATTCCTCCTCCAAAATGACTTAAATCTGTAAGTTTTCTGTTTAGTTGACATATGAGTGTCTTGTAACTGTAAGCCCTGTGCACGCTGTATTTATTTGAAAATCATTTGTTTCTTTGTCCAATATGACTTAAATCTGGATGCTTTCCGTTATGCTGAAAGATGAATGTCTTTGAACTGTAAAGTCCAAGTATCCTGTACTCATTTGAGCATCAATTATATTTTCCTCTGATATGACTTATTTTTGGAGGTTTTCCCATATTCTGAAAGAAGAATGAGCGGTAGCCGTAACTTCTATGTGTCCTGCACTCATTTGAACGTCCTTGCATGCATCGGCCCAATTACTTAAATTTGGATTTTTTCCCTTATTCAGAAACATGAATGTCTGGCAACTCAAAGCTCTCTGGACCCTGTACTGATTTGAACGTTATTCCACACATCGTCCTATATGACATAACGTTGGAGGTTTTCACTTATTCTGAAAGAAGAATGTACGGTATCTGTAACCTCTATGTATCGTGTACACATCTGAATATCATCTCATTCACCGCCTGCTATGACTTAAGGTTGGACGTTTTCCCTAATCCTAAAAAAAATGTGCGGTATCTCTAGCCTCTATTTCCCTGTACTCATTTGAAGATCATTTCATTCTTCGGCCGATATGACCTAACGTTGGACGTTTTCCACAATCCTAAAGAAGAATGTGCGGTAACTCTAACCTCTATGTATACTGTACTCATTTGAAGATCATATCATTCATCGTCCGATATAACTTTGTAGGTTTTCCCTTTTCCTGAAAGATGAATGTCCGGCATCTCTAAGCTCTGTGGACCCTGTACCCATTTCAGCATCATTTCATTCATCGTCCGATATGACTTAACTTTGGACGTTTTCACATAAATGGCAAGTCATGTTTAAGATAATTACAAAAGTCTTGTTTAAGATAATTACAAAAGTCTTCAGATTCCTAGTTCCAACATAACGCAATGTTTATACATCTTCTTGCTCACTGTTGACACTGAGAAACTTCCTCCTTGGAGGTATAAGATAAAGGAAAACGTCTTTGGGGTGAAACAATTCTTAGAAGAGATGTTCAAAATCTTATTTAAAATGAAACAAGCGCCATCTGCCTAATCGGATGGCCTTAGTTCAGTATATTTTACACATTTTGAAGTTAAGGAATTGCGAAGGGCTATCATGCTGTTGTGATCAAAAGATTTCCAATTAATATCCAATGACACATACTTTAATGCAGAAGGCTGTTAAAAGTTTTGTCTCTTTGTCAATAAAAATAGGAAAAGTTGAAAAGGATAAATATTAATCTGTTATGAATTTACAGTTTCCAACGTAACGCAATGTTTATATGTTATCTTTTGCATTCACTTACTTTATATTTGTTATTATTTTTAAATATATAAGGGAAAAACATGTGGTGCCATCTACACGTGAAATCCTTGAAATAGATCACATTGGTGATTACAGATGGCTCTTCTAATATAGTGATATGTGCACGCTCTGTTGTGAAAAATGGACACTAATTGGATCTTTTCCCGCAACACGCATTGCAATAATTTACACCGACTGAGTGGTAATCTGATTATGGACAAATGATTCCTGTAATATTTATTTATCTCAGGTAAATGCAATTACATCCAATCACTTATTGTACCATTAAAAGCAAAAGAAAACGTGCACGATATTCTTTGGAGCAATCAGCGGCCTAAGAGAGTCCAGTTACGGGGTCTCTGTGTCCCTCTTTCTCCCTTCTATATATTTACCACAGCATTCTCCCAGTTTGAGACATTATAACAAATAATAATTAATTATGATAAAATGCTAATTTTCAAATGATAATTTTCACAAAACGCAATTGCTTACTGTATTTGTATTTTATAATAATTTCCTACAAGAGTGTATGTGTACGTATTGTCTGCGAATATGTAAGAACAATAGACATACAAATCTCTGCCAGCGTGAATTATCTGGACAAGGTTTTTCCGGGGTGTTCCCTTATTCTGTAAGGCGAATGTCTCGAGACTCTAAGCTCTACGTACCCTGTACTCATTTGAACATCATTTCATTCCTTGTCCAAAATGACTTTAATCTGGAATTTCTCTGTTATCCTGAAGTTTTGTGTTATTCTGAAAGATGAGTGTCTTGTAACTGTAAGCTCAATGCATCCTGTACTCATTTGAACATCATTTCATTCCTTGTCCAAAATGACTTAAATCTGTAAGTTTTCTGTTATTCTTAAAGATGATTGTCTTGTAACTGTAAGCTCTCTACATCCTGTACTCATTTGAACATCATTTCATTCCTTGTAAAAATGATTTAAATCTCGAGGTTTTCTGTTATTCTGAAAAATGAGTGTCTTGTAACTGTAGGCACTATGAATCCTGTATTCATTTGAACACCATTACATTAGTCGTCCAAAATGACTTAAATCTCTAAGTTTTCTGTTATTCTGAAGGATGAGTTTCTTGTAACTGTAAGCTCTATGCATCCTGTACTAATTAGACCACCATTTCATTCCTCGTCCAAAATGACTGAAATCTGTAAGTTTTGTGTTATTCTGAAAGATGAGTGTCTTGTAACCCTAAGCTCTATAAATCATGAACTCATTTGAACATCATTTCATTTGTCGTCCAAAATGACTTAAATCTGGAAGCTTTCTGTTCTTCTGAAAGATGGGTGTCTTGTAACTCTATGCATCCTGTGCTCATTTGAACCTCATTTCATTCCTTATCAAAAATGACTTATATCTAGAAGCGTTCTGTTATTCTGAAATATGAGAGTCTTTTAACTGTAAGCTCTATGCATCCTCTACTCATTGGAACACCATTTCATACCTCGTCGAAAATGACTTAATTCTAGAAGATTTCTGTTATTCTGAAAGATGAGTGTCTTGTAACTCTAAGCTCTCTGCATCCTGTACTCATTAGAACAACATTTCATTCCTCCTCCAAAATGACTTAAATCTGTAAGTTTTCTGTTTAGTTGACATATGAGAGTCTTGTAACTGTAAGCACTGTGCACGCTGTATTTATTTGAACATCATTTGTTTCCTTGTCCAATATGACTTAAATCTGGATGCTTTCCCTTATGCTGAAAGATGAATGTCTTTGAACTGTAAAGTCCAAGTATCCTATACTCATTTGAGCATCAATTATATTTTCCTCTGATATGACTTATTTTTGGAGGTTTTCCCATATTCTGAAAGAAGAATGAGCGGTAGCCCTTACTTCTATGTGTCCTGCACTCATTTGAACGTCCTTGCATGCATCGGCCCAATTACTTAACTTTGGATTTTTTCCCTTATTCAGAAACATGAATGTCTGGCAACTCAAAGCTCTCTGGACCCTGTGCTGATTTGAACGTTATTCCACTCATCGTCCTATATGACATAACATTGGAGGTTTTCACTTATTCTGAAAGAAGAATGTACGGTATCTGTAACCTCTATGTATCGTGTACACATCTGAATATCATCTCATTCACCGCCTGCTATGACTTAAGGTTGGACGTTTTCCCTAATCCTAAAAAAATGTGCGGTATCTCTAGCCTCTATTTCCCTGTACTCATTTGAAGATCATTTTATTCTTCGGCCGATATGACCTAACGTTGGACGTTTTCCACAATCCTAAAGAAGAATGTGCGGTAACTCTAACCTCTATGTATACTGTACTCATTTGAAGATCATATCATTCATCGTCCGATATGACTTTGTAGGTTTTCCCTTATCCTGAAAGATGAATGTCCGTCATCTCTAAGCTCTGTGGACCCTGTACCCATTTCAGCATCATTTCATTCATCGTCCGATATGACTTAACTTTGGACGTTTTCACATAAATGGCAAGTCATGTTTAAGATAATTACAAAAGTCTTCAGATTCCTAGTTCCAACATAACGCAATGTTTATACATCTTCATGCTCACTGTGACACTGAGAAACTTCCTCCTTGGAGGTATAAGATAAAGGAAAACGTCTTTGGGGTGAAACAATTCTTAGAAGAGATGTTCAAAATCTTATTTAAAATGAAACAAGCGCAATCTGCCTAACCTAATGGCCTTAGTTCAGTAAATTTTACACATTTTGAAGTTAAGGAATTGCGAAGGGCTATCATGCCGTTGTGGTTTTTTTTTATATAATTTTTTATATTTTTTTTATAGGGGCGGCCCCACACCGCCGCCCCCGGTGACGATCGTCTCTGCCTTGAAGAGGCTACATCGTCTCCCCATGCACATGCAGTTAGTGAAGCTAAACGTGCAGCATGCAGGGGATTAGTTTTTGTTAGTTTCATGCTAGGTGTGTTCGGGTTCCGCAGAAGCACCCCGGTTAGTAACGGTTGTGTGATTGCTGGCACCCAACGAATGCGAGCGGGTCAAGGGTATGTCCAGGGGTTCATGCATTGCCGGGGCCCTGCATGAATCGCTGGGTGTCAGTGCATGCAGTGTGTGTTAGTGTAAGTACTAGTAGGGTGATATAAGTGGAGGTGGGTTAGGTTAATGTTGGTTAGGGAGTTCTATGCCGCGTATTGTTATACAGCTTAAACGTATGTACAAGGTGGGGGCAGAGGTCGACAGAAGTTATCGTTCTTTGGTCCTGGTGGCATCGTGGTGTCTGGCGGGTCCTGTAAAGTCCAGAAGTTGCAGAGGTTGTGGACTAAGGAATGGCTTGGGTTACCCTGGCCAGGTGTACGCGTGCGTTAATGGCATTGATGTTTTCTGTGAGTGTTCTTTCGAAGAGGTATAGGGGACGTCTGTACTTTCCGGGAATGTTAGCATAAGAGCCGAAGCTGCTGATGAGTGAGTTCGAGTTGGGGGGTAGTTTGTCATACATGTCGGCGGCTAATTTCTTTATGAACTGCTCTACAGTGTGGATCCTTAGCTCAGAGTGTAGCCTGGTTTCGGGGGCTGTGCGAGGTACTTTGGCAATGTGGTGGAGAATTCTGTTCTGTAGTTGCTGGAGTCGGGTGATATATGAGGGGGCTGCGTAGCCCCAGACAGGGGCTGCATACGTGAGTATGGGTCGTATAAGTGTTTTGTAAATGGTAAGTCCAGCACGTAATTGTAGGCTGTTGTTGTGGTTTAGTAGAGGGTATAGCTTACGGAACTGTGCGGCTGCTTTGTTTCGTGCTGTACGGATGTGGTGTTGCCAGTAAATTCCCTGGTCGAGCGTGAGTCCTAGGTATACTATTGTGGGTTGCCAATGGATGTTTTGACCGAACATGGTGAGTGGTGGGAGCTGATGAGCGGGGTGCCGGTGGGATTTCCTACTAGTGAAGATTGTGGCTTGGGTTTTTGCGGGGTTGACCTTGATGCGCCAGTTAGTATGCCAAGGCGTGAGGGTGTCCAAGGTTCTCTGAAGGTATCGGTGGATCAATTGGGGCTTGGCCGAGTGGACCATTTAGGCGGTGTCATCGGCGTATAGTAGTTTGATGGTGTATGGGGAGCTAGGTATGTCATTCATGTATAGGTTAAAGAGTACGGGCCCAATCAAGCTACCTTGGGGGACTCCTGCATGAATGGGTCGTGTTGTAGAGTGACTGTAGTTGACAACTGAACTGAAGGAGCGGTCCGAGAGGTAGTTAGCTATGAGTTTGATAAGTTTGTCCGGGAAGTGTAACTCGATTAGCTTGTGTAACAGTCCTGGATGCCAGACTCGGTCGAAGGCTCGCACAATATCAAGGAAGAGGCCCCGGTGGATCTCTTTATGTTAAAGCCATGTGTGATGAACTCGGTGGCGCGGAGGAGTTGGAGGGTGGTAGAGTGTTTGCGTCTAAACCCGAACTGCTCATTGATGAGAATGTTATGGCGAGTGACGTGTCTGTTTATGCGTTTAAGAATGACCTTTTCTAATAGCTTACTGATGGAGTTCAAGAGGCTGATCGGTCTATAGTTATTGAGATTGGTGTTGTCCTTGCGTGGTTTAGGAAAGTCGCGGACAAGTGCCACCTTCCAGGCGGTGGGGAAGGTAGAGTGTTGAAGTACGTAGTTAAAGATGCGTGAGGTGTACCTAATGGCTGTGGGTGGGAGGTGTTTTAGTGCAATATTCGGGATTTTGTCCGGTCCAGGGGCCTTGCGATTGGGTATGTGGCGTATGAGCCATTGAATTTCATGAGGGCTGGTGCAGCGGATTTGATCGTTTTGGTTGCGATTTAAGAACTGGCTGGTCAGTCGTTCGGTTTCGGCGGTGAAGGCCGGGGAGGAGGTTTCCTCGTTGGGTTGCAGGATGGCTTGTAGTGCATCGGCTAAGGCCTCGGCTTTTTCTATATCGCTTGAGGCGGTAGTCTGGTTGTGTTTCAGAGGAGGGAACGTCTGTGGTTCGCGGACTAGGCTTTTGGCAATGCGCCAGAGGGACTGGTGTTCGGGTTTAATGTCTTGCAGCATCTGTCCCCATTGCTGGTTGAGGGCTGCGGAGGTGGCGGCTTGCAGGAAGTGGTTTTGCCTGCGGTAATGGTCGAGGTCGGCTGGATGGCGGGATCTTTGCCACTTGCGGCGGGCCTGGTTACGTAGGCGCCTTAGTTGCTGTATGTCGGCTGGTAAAGATTGGTGGTGGGGGCGTGCCTGTGTGAAGGGGACTGATTCAGTTATGCCGTGTTTTATGGCGGTCTCGAGGGTGCTGACCGCTCGTTCTAAGTCTGCAAGGGAAACCAGGTTAGGTTCGTCCAGTTGTGAAGTGATTGTTTCTGGGAATCGATCCCAATTTGATTTGTTATAATTATGGCGTAGCGATGGTTGGGTTGAAGTAAGGGATCCTTGGAGGGTGATTAGCACTGGAAGGTGGTCTGAGCTGAGGTCGTTGATGACCTTTAGCGAGGTTCGAAGTGTGAGGTTGCGGATGAGGGCTAGGTCAAGAATACTGGGGGAAGCGTTACGTCGGAGGGGTATGTACGTAGGGGTTTCGGGCGGGCAGATGATGTAGTCGAAGTTGTTTTCATGGGCCAGGAGCTTAGTGCCTGCTGTGTTGTTGGTGTCGCAGTTCCAAATGGCGTGCCTAGCATTAAAGTCGCCAGCGATCAGTACCCGGTGGTCCAGTTGGAGAAGAAAGTCTAGGTCTGAGGGTTCTAAGTCATCAGGAGGGTTGTATACTGCTATGATCGTTGCATTAAGGCTGTTTAAGTTGACGCGAAGGGCAGTGGCTTCAATGCGCATGAGTGGGGGTGTCTGTACCTGGTGATGGGCTATCTGGGACCTGATAACTATGGCGGTGCCTCCGCCTCGGCCGATGCGATCGGTGCGGTAAACAACATACCCTGGGATTTTGAAGCGGTGAGATTGCTGTAGGTGCGTTTCGCTGAGGAGGGCTATGTCAATGCTGTGTGCGTGGAGGAATTCTGTGAGTTCGGACTTCCGTCGACGTACCCCGTTCGCATTCCAAGTCATTAACCTTATCTTGCCATTGTCCATTTTTTTTAAGTTGAGATGTGACGAGTGGTGGTGTAACCACAGGGTTTTAGCGACGGCGCCAGGATTCCTCAGATAGGAGGGAGAGTCCTGGCGCTGTGAATAGCGCCAGGAAGTCCCCATGTTCCTCAATTATCTGTGGGGTATCAAGGGGCCATACTAGAAGAGAACGGAGAAAGGCAAGGGCCTGCTCCCAGACCATGTGCCATGTCACTGTTTTGTCTTCGATAGCCTTACGTAAGGGCTTGAGCAGGGGTTGGTGCGGGAGAGCAGCATGAGGTGGGACAGAGTGGAATGTGCTATTGGGACATATACTGGGGGGGATCCTGAACGGGGCCGCCACAGAGGCAGGGGGGTTTAACGGCACCGAGGGGGGACGGGAAGAATGGGGGCACCACTGGGGTCGTTGAAGACCGAAAGCGGAACACTTCAGGCTGGTGTGCAGTCATAGAGCTGGGGGCTGGGTAACGGAGTTGCTGAGGGCGTGGTCGGAGGGGTGACCGGGCTGCGGCATTATCTCGGAGGACAGCCAGCTGTCGCCGGTACTCAGGTCAGGCTCTCCAGCGGGCGCCATGTCCTCGCATCTTGCAGAGTAGGCAATAGCGGTCTGGCGGTGTGAGATGGCAGGTAGATGATGAGTCCGGGCCCGCATATTTGGGGCAGGTCTCATGAGGTGCCCGGCACTCAGTAGCTTTGTGTCCCAGCCTCTGGCACCGGTTGCACTGCACAGGGTACATTGGGGGCCTAAAGTCCTCCACTTGGACCCTGCAGTGCAGCAACTCGTCCAGCGCCAGCAGCCGGGAGCGTTCTTCATCGGAGCGGACCTCCACTTTGTACATGGGTAGTGGCGTCCACTGTCGGTCGAAGCGTCGCCACTGCTGAACACTTTCGGCGTGGATGTCCATGTCCCGGAGCAGAGACCGGATGCTATCCTCGACCCCATTCATATCAAAAGATTTCCAATTAATATCCAATAACACATACTTTAATGCAGAAAGCTGTTAAAAGTTTTGTCTGTTTATCAATAAAAATAGGAAACGTTGAAAAATAATAAATATTAATCTGTCATTAATTTACAATTTCCAACGTAACGCAATGTTTATATGTTATCTTTCACAATTTACTTACTTTATATTTGTTATTCTTTTTAAATATATAAGGGAAAGGCAGGTGGTGCCATCTACACGTGAAATCCTTGAAATAGTTCACATTGGTGATTACAGATGGCTCTTCTAATATAGTGATGTATACGCGCTCTGTTTGAAAAAATGGACACTAATTGGATCTTTACCCGCAACACGCATTGCAATAATTTACACCGACTGAGTGGTAATCTGATTATGGACAAATGATTCCTGTAATATTTATTAATCTCAGGTAAATGCAATTACATCCAATCACTTATTGTACCATTAAAAGCAAAAGAAAACGTGCACGATATTCTTTGGAGCAATCAGCGGCCTAAGAGAGTCCAGTTACGGGGTCTCTGTGTCCCTCTTTCTCCCTTCTATATATTTACAACAGCATTCTCCCAGTTTGAGACATTATAACAAATAATAATTAATTATGATAAAATGCTAATTTTCCAATGATAATTTTCACAAAACGCAATTGCTTACTGTATTTGTATTTTATAATAATTTCCTACAAGAGTGTATGTGTACGTATTGTCTGCGAATTTGTAACAACAATAGACATACAAATCTCTGCCAGCGTGAATTATCTGGACAAGGTTTTTCCGGGGTGTTCCCTTATTCTGTAAGGCGAATGTCTCGAGACTCTAAGCTCTACGTACCCTGTACTCATTTGAACATTATTTCACTCCTTGTCCAAAATGACTTTAATCTGGAATTTTTCTGTTATCCTGAAGTTTTGTGTTATTCTGAAAGATGAGTGTCTTGTAACTGTAAGCTCAATGCATCCTGTACTCATTTGAACATCATTTCATTCCTTGACCAAAATGACTTAAATCTGTAAGTTTTCTGTTATTCTTAAAGATGATTGTCTTGTAACTGTAAGCTCTCTACATCCTGTACTCATTTGAACATCATTTCATTCCTTGTAAAAATTATTTAAATCTCGAGGTTTTCTGTTATTCTGAAAGATGAGTGTCTTGTAACTGTAAGCACTATGAATCCTGTATTCATTTGAACACCATTACATTAGTCGTCCAAAATGACTTAAATCTCTAAGTTTTCTGTTATTCTGAAGGATGAGTTTCTTGTAACTGTAAGCTCTATGCATCCTGTACTCATTAGACCACCATTTCATTCCTCGTCCAAAACGACTGAAATCTGGAAGTTTTGTGTTATTCTGAAAGATGAGTGTCTTGTAACTCTAAGCTCTATAAATCATGAACTCATTTGAACATCATTTCATTTCTCGTCCAAAATGACTTAAATCTGGAAGCTTTCTGTTATTCTGAAAGATGAGTGTCTTGTAACTCTATGCATCCTGTGCTCATTTGAACCTCATTTCATTCCTTATCAAAAATGACTTATATCTGGAAGCGTTCTGTTATTCTGAAAGATGAGAGTCTTATAACTGTAAGCTCTATGCATCCTGTACTCATTAGAACAACATTTCATTCCTCCTCCAAAATGACTTAAATCTGAAAGTTTTCTGTTTAGTTGACATATGAGTGTCTTGTAACTGTAAGCTCTGTGCACACTGTATTTATTTGAACATCATTTGTTTCCTTGTCCAATATGACTTAAATCTGGATGCTTTCCGTTTTGCTGAAAGATGAATGTCTTTGAACTGTAAAGTCCAAGTATCCTGTACTCATTTGAGCATCTATTATATTTTCCTCTGATATGACTTATTTTTGGAGGTTTTCCCATATTCTGAAAGAAGAATGAGCGGTAGCCCTAACTTCTATGTGTCATGCACTCAATTGAACGTCCTTGCATGCATCAGCCCAATTACTTAACTTTGGATTTTTTCCCTTATTCAGAAACATGAATGTCTGTCAACTCAAAGCTCTCAGGACCCTGTACTGGTTTGAACGTTATTCCACTCATCGTCCTATATGACATAACGTTGGAGGTTTTCACTTATTCTGAAAGAAGAATGTACGGTATCTGTAACCTCTATGTATCGTGTACACAGCTGAATATCATCTCATTCACCGCCTGCTATGACTTAAGGTTGGACGTTTTCCCTAATCCTAAAAAAAATGTGTGGTATCTCTAGCCTCTATTTCCCTGTACTCATTTGAAGATCATTTCATTCATCGGCCGATATGACCTAACGTTGGACGTTTTCCACAGTCCTAAAGAAGAATGTGCGGTAACTCTAACCTCTATGTATACTGTACTCATTTGAAGATCATATCATTCATCGTCCGATATGACTTAACTTTGGACGTTTTCACATAAATGGCAAGTCATGTTTAAGATAATTACAAAAGTCTTCAGATTCCTAGTTCCAACATAACGCAATATTTATACATCTTCTTGCTCACTATTGACACTAAGAAACTTCCTCCTTGGAGGTATAAGACAAAGGAAAACGTCTTTGGGGTGAAACAATTCTTAGAAGAGATGTTCAAAATCTTATTTAAAATGAAATAAGCGCCATCTGCCTAACCTAATGGCCTTAGTTCAGTATATTTTACACATTTTGAAGTAAAGGATTTGCGAAGGGCTATCATGCTGTTGTGATCAAAAGATTTCCAATTAATATCCGATAACACATACTTTAATGCAGAAGGCTGTTAAAAGTCTTGTCTGTTTATCAATAAAAATAGGAAATATTGAATAGTACAATTAATAATCTGTTATGAATTTACAATTTCAGACATAGCGCAATGTTTGTATGTTATCTTTTGCATTTACTTACTTTATATTTGTTATTCTATTTAAATATATTAGGGAAAAGCAGGTTGTGCCATCTACACCTGAAATCCTTGAAATAGTTCATATTTGTGATTACAGATGGCACTTCCAATATAGTGATGTATGCGCGCTCTGTTGTGAAAAATGGACACTAATTGGATCTTTACCCGCAACACGCATTGCAATAATTTACACCGACTGAATGGTAATCTGATTATGGACAAATGATTCCTGTAATATTTATTAATCTCAGGTAAATGCAATTACATCCAATCACTTATTGTACCATTAACAGCAAAAGAAAACGTGCACGATATTCTTTGGAGCAATCAGCGGCCTAAGAGAGTCCAGTGACGGGGTCTCTGTGTCCCTCTTTCTCCCTTCTATATATTTACAACAGCATTCTCCCAGTTTGAGTCATTATAACAAATAATAATTAATTATGATAAAATGCTAATTTTCAAATGATAATTTTCACAAAACGCAATTGCTTACTGTATTTGTATTTTATAATAATTTCCTACAAGAGTGTATGTGTACGTATTGTTTGCGAATTTGTAACAACAATAGACATACAAATCTCTGCCAGCGTGAATTATCTGGAAAAGGTTTTTCCGGGGTGTTCCCTTATCCTGTAAGGCGAATGTCTCGAGACTCTTTGCTCTACGTACCCTGTACTTATTTGAACATCATTTCATTCCTTGTCCAAAATGACTTAAATCTGTAAGTTTTCTGCTATTCTTAAGGATGATTGTCTTATAACTGTAAGCTCTCTACATCCTGTACTCATTTGAACATCATTTCATTCCTTGTAAAAATGATTTAAATCTCGAGGTTTTCTGTTATTCTGAAATATGAGTGTCTTGTAACTGTAAGCACTATGAATCCTGTATTCATTTGAACACCATTACATTAGTCGTCCAAAATGACTTAAATCTCTAAGTTTTCTGTTATTCTGAAGGATGAGTGTGTTGTAACTGTAAGCTCTATGCATCCTGTACTCATTAGACCACCATTTCATTCCTCGTTCAAAATGACTGAAATCTGGAAGTTTTGTGTTATTCTGGAAGATGAGTGTCTTGTAACTCTAAGCTCAATGCATCATGAACTCATTTGAACATCATTTCATTTCTCGTCCAAAATGACTTAAATCTGGAAGCTTTCTGTTATTCTGAAAGATGAGTCACTTGTAACTCTATGCATCCTGTGCTCATTTGAACCTCATTTCATTCCTTATCCAAAATGACTTATACCTGGAAGCTTTCTGTTATTCTGAAAGATGAGAGTCTTGTAACAGTAAGCTCTATGCATCCTGTACTCATTAGAACAACATTTCATTCCTCCTCCAAAATGACTTAAATCTGTAAGTTTTCTCTTTAGTTGACATATGAGTGTCTTGTAACTGTAAGCTCTGTGCACGCTGTATTTATTTGAACATCATTTGTTTCCTTGTCCAATATGACTTAAATCTGGATGCTTTCCCCTATGCTGAAAGATGAATGTCTTTGAACTGTAAAGTCCAAGTATCCTGTACTCATTTGAGCATCAATTATATTTTCCTCTGATATGACTTATTTTTGGAGGTTTTCCCATATTCTGAAAGAAGAATGAGCGGTAGCCCTAGCTTCTATGTGTCCTGCACTCATTTGAACGTCCTTGCATGCATCGGCCCAATTACTTAACTTTGGAATTTTTCCCTTATTCAGAAACATGAATGTCTGGCAACTCAAAGCTCTCTGGACCCTGCACTGATTTGAACGTTATTCCACTCATCGTTTTATATGACATAACGTTGGAGGTTTTCACTTGTTCTGAAAGAAGAATGTACGGTATCTGTAACTTCTAGGTATCGTGTACACAACTGAATATCATCTCGTTCACCGCCTGCTATGACTTAAGGTTGGACGTTTTCCCTAATCCTAAAAAAAATGTGTGGTATCTCTAGCCTCTATTTCCCTGTACTCATTTGAAGATCATTTCATTCATCGGCCGATATGACCTAACGTTGGACGTTTTCCACAATCCTAAAGAAGAATGTGCGGTAACTCTAACCTCTATGTATACTGTACTCATTTGAAGATCATATCATTCATCGTCCGATATGACTTTGTAGGTTTTCCCTTATCCTGAAAGATGAATGTCTGGCATCTCTAAGCTCTGTGGACCCGGTACCCATTTCAGCATCATTTCATTCATCGTCCGATATGACTTAACTTTGGACGTTTTGACATAAATGGCAAGTCATGTTTAAGATAATTACAAAAGTCTTCAGATTCCTAGTTCCAACATAACGCAATGTTTATACATCTTCTTGCTCACTGTTGACACTGAGAAACTTCCTCCTTGGAGGTATAAGATAAAGGAAAACGTCTTTGGGGTGAAACAATTCTTAGAAGAGATGTTGAAAATCTTATTTAAAATGAAACAAGCGCCATCTGCCTAACCTAATGGTCTTAGTTCAGTAAATTTTACACATTTTGGAGTTAAGGAATTGCGAATGGCTATCATGCCGTTGTCCAGAGGTCCAGAGGTAATCCTAGTCGGGCGGGGCTTTCCCCGTCCGGGTGTCATATGCCGCAGTACCTAGCCGCTTTGCGGCTTAACCTGCGAAATGAACTAGTAGATCCATGTTCTGCTGGGGTGTTTGAATTTGTTTACTGTTTGAAATTTTGGATAGGTTTGGAATGGGTTGCCCCTCTTTATCGTGGGCAGCTGTACTTAATCGTTCTCCCTTTTTGGGAGACACGAATCAATGACACATACTTTAATGCAGAAAGCTGTTAAAAGTTTTGTCTCTTTGTCAATAAAAATAGGAAAAGTTGAAAAGGATAAATATTAATTTGTTATGAATTTACAATTTCCAACGTAACGCACTGTTTATATGTTATCTTTTGCATTTACTTACTTTATATTTGTTATTCTTTTTAAATATATAAGGGAAAAGCAGGTGGTGCCATCTACACGTGAAATCCTTGAAATAGTTCACATTGGTGATTACAGATGGCTCTTCTAATATAGTGATATGTGCACGCTCTGTTGTGAAAAATGGACACTAATTGGATCTTTACCCGCAACACGCATTGCAATAATTTACACCGACTGAGTGGTAATCTGATTATGGACAAATGATTCCTGTAATATTTATTAATCTCAGGTAAATGCAATTACATCCAATCACTTATTGTACCATTAAAAGCAAAAGAAAACGTGCACGATATTCTTTGGAGCAATCAGCGGCCTAAGAGAGTCCAGTTACGGGGTCTCTGTGTCCCTCTTTCTCCCTTCTATATATTTACAACAGCATTCCCCCAGTTTAAGACATTATAACAAATAATAATTAATTATGATAAAATGCTAATTTTCAAATGATAATTTTCACAAAACGCAATTGCTTACTGTATTTGTATTTTATAATAATTTCCTACAAGAGTGTATGTGTATGTATTGTCTGCGAATTTGTAACAACAATAGACATACAAATCTCTGCCAGCGTGAATTATCTGGACAAGGTTTTTCCGGGGTGTTCCCTTATCCTGTACTCATTTGTGCATCAATTATATTTTCCTCTGATATGAGTTATTTTTGGAGGTTTTCCCATATTCTGAAAGAAGAATTAGCGGTAGCCCTAACTTCTATGTGTCCTGCACTCATTTGAACATCCTTGCATGCATCGGCCCAATTACTTAACTTTGGATTTTTTCCCTTATTCAGAAACATGAATGTCTGGCAACTTAAAGCTCTCTGGACCCTGTACTGATTTTTACGTTATTCCACTCATCGGCCTATATGACATAACGTTGGAGGTTTTCACTTATACTGAAAGAAGAATGTGCGGTATCTGTAACCTCTATGTATCGTGTACACATCTGAACATCATGTCATTCATCGCCTGCTATGACTAAGTTTGGACGTTTTCCCTAATCCTAAAAAAAATGTGCGGTATCTCTAGCCTGTATGTCTCCTGTACTCATTTGAAGATAGTTTCATTCATCGGCCGATATGACCTAACGTTGGACGTTTTCCACAATCCTAAAGAAGAATGTGTGGTAACTCTAACCTCTATGTATACTGTCTCATTTGAACATCATATCATTCATCGTCCGAAATTACTTAATGTTGGACGTTTTCCTGAAAGAAGAATGTGCGGTTACCCTAACCTCTATGTATCCTGTACTCATTTGAACATCATATCATTCATCGACCGATATGACTTAACTTTGGACGTTTTCCCTTTTCCTGAAAGAAGAATGTCGGTAACTCTAACCTCTATGTATCATGTACTCATTTGAACATCATATAAATTACCGTTCAATATGACTTAATGTTGCAAATTTTCCTGAAAGAAGAATGTGCGGTAACTCTAACCTCCATGTATCCTGTACTCATTTGAACATCATATCATTCATCGACCGATATGACTTAATGTTGGACGTTCTCCTGAAAGAAGAATGTGCGGTAACTCTAACCTCTATGTATCCTGTACTCATTTGAACATAATATCATTCATCGTCCGATATGACTTAATGTTGGACGTTCTCCTGAAAGAAGAATGTGCGGTAACTCTAAACTCTATGTATCCTGTACTCATTTGAACATAATATCATTCATCATCCGATATGACTTAATGTTTGACGTTTTCCTGAAAGAAGAATGTGCGGTAACTCTAACCTCCATGTATCCTGTACTCATTTGAACATAATATCATTCATCATCCGATATGACTTAATGTTTGACGTTTTCCTGAAAGAAGAATGTGCGGTAACTCTAACCTCTATGTATCCTGTACTCATTTGAACATCATATCAATTATCATTCGATATGACTTAACGTTGCACGCTTTCCCTTTTCCCGAAAGAAGAATGTGCGGTAACTCTCACCTCTAATGAAACTTACTTTGAAGGAACAGACACGACGTAATAGCCGACAGCAGATTTGCTTTAGAACAGAAGTACACTGTCTTTTAAATATTACGAGAGCATAATATGTATTAGTGACTTCAGTGAACATTTTTCTTATTGTTCATATCTATTTATCTATAAAAATGGCAAGAAATGGTTAAGGTAATTACTAAAATCTTATGAGTTTCTCATTTCCAACATAACGCAAAGTTTATATATCTTGGATGGATAGAGTGGACATGAAAAATTCAATGCCATGGCCGGGATTCGGACCACGGATCTCCCAATTTCAGTCCAGTTACTCTTACCCATTGAGCTACCATGGCCAACTAGCCGTCATAACATTAAATTCTTCATGTGACTCGTATATTTCCGTTGTATACCACTAGAGGCTCTAGTATCCGAGATACACCGTTTGTGGCGACTTACTAACTTAAGTACTTGAGTCCTAAGCTTCATCATTTAACTCTTATTGTTTTTGTTAATTGATTGACATTAATCATTTCTTCACACTATGCGTATATAGGCTAAGGTCTTTGATAGATAGAATCAACATTAGAAATTCAATTGGCATATGGGTAAGAGCGACTTGACGGAAACCAAGAGATCCGTGTATCATATCCCGGCCATGGCTAATAATTTTTCATAATTACTCCATCGATCCAAAACCTGAGTCTATATACATCTTGTGTGAAGGAATGATTACCTCCCATCATTTTATAACTTGTTGCTCACTGTTGACACTGGATAACTTCCTCCTTGGAGGTATAAGAAAAATAAAAGCTTCTTTGTGGTGAACAACTCATAGAAGAGATCTTCAAAATTTACTCAAAATAACGCAAGTACCATCGCCTTAACCTTAGAGCCTTACATCTCGTTCATCGGACAGTAGTATTCAGAAGAGGAGCAGAACAATACCGTATGGACCAAAAGATTGCCAATTAATATCCAATGACACAGACATTTGCTGCGAAAGGCTGGTAAAGCTTTTGTCTGTTTATCTTTAAAGATAGGGAAAGTGAATAAGATAATTAATAAGTTGTTATGAATTTACAATTTCCAAAATAACGCAATCTTTATGTGTTACATTTTTCTTCATTACTTTGTATTTGTTGATTATTTTTCATATATTAGGAAAAACAGGTCCTGCCATCTACACCTTAAATCTCTTAAATACTTCACATCGGTCATTGCAAAAGGCACTTGTAATACAGTGATGTTTGCGTGCTCTGTTGTGAAAAATGGGCACTAATTGGACCTCTACACACAAAATGCAGTGCAATAATTTACACCTCTTGAGTGGTAATCTGTTTATGGACAAATGGTTCCTGTAATATCTAATAAACTCAGGAAAATGTAATTACATACAATCAGTTATTGTAGAATAAAAAAGAAAAAAAAAACTTGCGCGATATTTTTTCGAGCAATCAGCGGCCTAAGAGCGTCCAGTTACAGGGTCTCTGTGTCTCTCTTTCTCCCTTCTATATATTTACAACAGCAATCCCCCAGTTTGAGACATTATAACAAATAATGTAAAGCCGTAACAATGCTATATTCTGTAACATTTATTAAAGAAGGTTAAGTTATATATTTTGTGCCGCTTGTTTTATTGTGCTGTGGTGTAATTTGACGAGATCCAGCACATGTCCACAATTTTTTTTCAGAATTATGGCAACACTCTTTTTGCATCATATAATAGTATGCTGCATCCACTTAACGCCTCCCCCCAACAGATTTCGCATAAGGTATTTCATTTTAAATTACTACACAGTATGACGGGCTAAACATGGATGTTAATGGAGAATGAACACATGACCAGATCGTACACGGGGAGAGTACCTCAATAGGTAGGGAATGCGTGCTTTACGAGAGGATGAGCTTTTCTGTCTGGTTCCATTTCTAAAAAAGATACGAGTGACACTAATTAACACCACAATTCACTTAATAAGAATATCTACTAAACTAATTAATTACAAAAAAATGGTTACTCGGCAATATTCCTTACACACTAAGCGGATCACGCCCTCTCAGGTCAAAGACCTGCACACCAAGAGGAAAATATTCGCACACATCACATTCACTTATGCCAGAGGTGGAGAAGTAGGGGAGTGACGTCATATAGCATTGAAGTCACATGAGCTATTATTTGTATTAATTTAAACAGTCACTTTTGATAATAGTGTAATGTGTGGAAATATATAAACAAACTTTTAAAGTTTGGCTAACTTAAATAAAGTTAAAAAATTCAAAACGTACTTTAATTGCGTAGATATATACTTACAGTAGCAGCATTATGTCACATACACAATTGCAACCTTCCAAAGTGATTACACTCTCTCACTACGAGTCTGTTTACAACTACTGCTTCGTTTGCGACTGTCACTCTGTTGGCGACTACCTGGGCGAGTCGCCGCTTCCCTAAACACCTCCACTCATATTACTAGATATTTCCGGAATATTCTGTAACAATCAAGGTATCACTAGAATGTTCCACTTATCTCTTTATTTCTTTGGCATACCTTTTATCTCCACGCTGTATTTATCTGCTTAGACAGGCTCTTTATCTCCGTGATACACTATCCGTCCGTTATCTCTCTGCGCCGCACCATTGTGAATAATGCGTTCGCGACAATTCTGTATTCTTTATTATAATATATATTAACACTTTATAACAAATTCAGTTATATATACACTTCTACTCATTCTCCACTTGAAATGATGAACATTCATTACATGTTCATTGCATATCAATTTGTGTCACTCTTCGCATTGCCACTCTACTTTCTTGTCCTTTGATCTTCGGCAGGAGTCACATCTTTTTCTTTTCAAATTTGGAGCATATGCGTCTTGGTCCTGTTGTTGCCATTTAGAGGATCCTTAAAACCAGCTTGAGCTATTGCTGAACGAATGCATTGTTTTCTGTACTGGGTGGGAAAGTATTCGTCTATCAATTTGAGGTCTGACTAGCTCTTTTCCTAGTTCTGAGATGAATTCACTTCTAGCATCATTTCCTCTAATATGATGTAAACATTTGCAGTAAAGGACGTACACACTGAGACACGCTAAGTCAAGTATTTCGACATATAAAGCAAGTGACCACCTTCTTGTTCCATGCTTCACTGAATAGTGACTAGCCATCATACCAACAGTACCTACGCATGACTTAGTTGAGTTGCACAACATAATTTCATTTTTTTAACTATCTCGCGTTTGTGTTCACGTCTAACTTCCACAAAACGCAATTATTTAATGTATTTGTCTTTTATAATAACTTGATACAACAGTGCATGTATATGTATTGGCTACGAATTTATAACAACAATGGTCATACAATAAGCCTCTGTCGGGGTGAATTATTTGACAAGGTTCTTTCGGGGATTTCCTTTATCCTGAAAGACGAAGGTCTGGTAACACTAAGCTCTATGTACCCTGTACTCATTTGAACATCATTTCATTAATAGTCCAATATGACTTTAACGTAGGAGGTGTTCCCTTATCCTGAAAGATTAATGTCTGGAACACTAAGCTCCATGTACCCTGGACTCATTTGAACATCATTTTATTCATCGTCCGATATGACTTAACGTTGCAGCTTTTCGCTAATCCTGAAAGATGAATGTTTGGTATTTCTAAGCTCTATGTACCCTGTACTCATTTAAACAGCATATCATTCATCGTCCGGTATGACTTAACGTTGGAGGTTTTCCACTATCCTGAAACATAAGTGTCAGGTGTGTTTCCGCAATAAGGATCCTCTAATTATTTGAAAATCATTTCATTCATAGTCCGATATGACCTAACTTTCGAGGCTTTACCCTATTCTCAAAAATGAGTGTCAGGTAAGTCTAACCTCTATGTACCCTGTTCTCTTTTGGCATCATTTCATTCATCGTCCGATATGACTTAACTTTCGAGGTTTTACCCTATTCTCAAAAATGAGTGTCAGGTAAGTCTAACCTCTATGTACCCTGATCTCTTTTGAACATCATTTCATTCATCGTCCGATATGACTTAACTTTCGAGGTTTTACCCTATCCTCAAAAATGAGTGTCAGGTAAGTCTAAAATCTTTTTACCCTGGACTCCTTTGAGCATAATTTCATTCATCGTCCGATATGACTTAACGTTGCCGCATTTCGCTAAACCTGAAAGATGAATGTTTAGTATTTCTAAGCTCTATGTACCCCGTACTCATTTGAACATCATTTCATTAATGGTCCAATATGACTTAACGTAGGAGGTATTCCCTTATCCTGAAAGACGAAGGTCTGGCATCACTAAGCTCTATTTACCCTGGACTCCTTTGAGCACCATTTCATTCATCCTCCGATATGACTTAACGTTGCAGCATTTCGCTATTCCTGAAAGATGAATGTTTAGTATTTATAAGCTCTAGGTACCCCGTACTCACTTAAACAGCATTTTATTCATTGTCCAATAAGACCTTACGTTGGAACTTTTACATTTTTCGCCTGGAAACTCCGAGTTCCATGTACCCTGTACTCATTTCTACATTATTTCGTTCATCTTCCGAGCCGTTCTCGAGTTTTTTGCGAGACTAACAAACATCAATACATTTCTATATATTAGAAGATTATTTCCTTTGCTTCATTTTATGCAGATATGCTATTAAGGACTAGTCTATGTTTATTTGTAATGGCAGAATGCTTTTGTGTATCTTCTAAAAGGCAGATTGTACAGTATTTTCTATGTACGATTTTGGAGCACTTGTGCTGGAGAAATGTGTCATATGTGAAGGGTTGAATCTCAAGAAATAGGAGTCTACCAACATTCCCAAAATGAAACTTACTTTGAAGGGACAGACACAACGTAATAGCCGACAGCAGACTTGCTTTATAACAGTAGTACACTGTCTTTCAAATATTACGAGAGCATAATACGTATTAGTGACTTCATTGAACAGGATTATTCTAGTTTATGTCTATTGATCGATAAAAATGGCAAATGATGGTTAAGGTAATTACTAAAGTCTTATGAGTTTCTCATTTCCAACATAACGCAATGTTTATATATCTTGGATGGATAGAGTGGACATGAAAAATTCAATGCCATGGGCGGGATTCGGACCACGGATCTCCCGATTTCCGTCCAGTTACTCTTACCCATTGTGCTACCATGGCCAACTAGCCGTCATAACATTAAATTCTTCATGTGAGTCGTATATTTCCGCGGTATACCACTAGAGGCTCTAGTATCCGAGATACACCGTTTGTGACGACTTACTAAAGTAAGTACTTGAGTCCTAAGCTTCATCATTTAACTCTTATTGTTTTAGTTAATTGATTGAAATTAATCATTTCTTCACACTATGCGAATATAGGCTAAGGTCTTTGATAGATAGAATCAACATGAAAAATTTAATTGTCCATGGCCATGGTAGCTATATGCGTAAGAGCGACTGAATGGTAACCAAGAGATCCGTGTATCATATCCCGGGCATGGCTATGCATATTTCATAATTACTTTATCTATCCAAAACCGGAGTCTATAGACATCTAGTGTGAAGAAATGATTAAATCCCATATATTAATTTTATATCTTATTGCTCACCGTTGACACTGAATAACTTCCTCCTTGTAGGTATAAGAAAAATAAAAACGTCTTTGGGGTCAACAATTCCTAGAAGACATCTTCAAATCTTATTCAAAATAACACAGGTACCATCGGTTTAACCTTAAGGCTTTAGTTCTCACCATTCAATAATTAAAACAGAACGATGGGAAAAATAACATGCCGTGTGACCCAAAACGTTAACAATTAATACCCAATGACACAGACATTTAATGCGGAAGGCTGGTAAAGGTTTTGTCTGTTTATCGATAAAAATAGGGAACGTTGAATAAGATAATAAATAAGTTGTTATGAATTTATAATTTCCAACGTAACGTAATATTTATGTGTTATATTTTTCCTTTGCTTACTTTATATTAGTTGATTATTTTACATATATTAGAAAAAACAGGTCCTGCCATCTACATATTAAATCCATTAAATAGTTCATATCGGTCATTTCAGATGGCGATTCTAATACAGTGATGTTTGCGTGCTCTGTTGTGAAAAATGGGCACTAATTGGACATCTACACACAACACGCAGTGCAATAATTTACACCGCTTGAGTGGTAATCTGTTTATGGACAAATAGTTCCTGTAATATTTATTAATCTCAGGTATGTGTAATTACATACAATCACTTATTGTACAATAAAAAAGAAACGAAAACTTGCACGATATTCTTTCGAGCAATCAGCGGCCTAAGAGCGTCCAGTTACAGGGTCTCTGTGTCTCTCTTTCTCCCTTCAATATATTTACAACAGCAATCCCCCAGTTTGAGACATTATAACAAATAATGCAAAGCCGTAACAATGCTATATTCTGTATCTTTTGTTAAGGAAAGTTAATTTATATATTTTGTACCCCATGTTTTATTGTGCTGTAGTGTAATTTGACGAGATCCAGCACATGCCAACATTTTTGTTTTCAGAATTATGGCAACACTTTTTTGCTTAATATAATAGTTTGCTGGTTCCACTTAACGTCCCCCCACCAGATTTTCGAATAAAGTATTTTATTTTTAATTACTACACAGTATGACGGGCAAACCATAGATGTCAATGGAGAAGGAACACATGACCAGATCGTACACGGGGAGAGTACCTCAATAGGTTGGGAATGCGTGTTTTACGAGAGGATGAGCTTTTCTGTCTGCTTACACTTCTACAAAAGGTATGAGTGACACTAATTAACACTACAATTCACTTAATAAGAATATCTGCTAAACTAATTAATTACAAAAAGATGGTTACTCGGACATATTCCTTACACACTAAGCGTATCACGCCCTCTCAAGTCAAAGACCTGCACACCAAGAGGAAAATATTCGCACACTTCACATTCACTTATGCCAGAGGTGGAGAAGTAGGGGAGTGACATCATATACCATTGAAGTCACATGAGCTATTATTTGTATTAATTAAAACAGTCACTTGTGATAATAGTGAAATGTGTGGAAATATATAAACAAACTTTTAAAGTTTGGCTAACTTAAATAAAGGAAAAAAATTCAATACGTTCTTTATTTGCGTAGAAATACACTTACAGTAGCAGCATTACGTCACATACACAATTACAATCTTCCAAAGCGTTCATACAATTAAGTTCTGAATACACTCTCTGACTACGAGTCTGTTTACAACTACTGCTTCGTTTGCGACTGTCACTCTGTTTGCGACTCCCTAGGCGAGTCGCCGCTTCCCTAAACACCTCCACTCATATTACTAGATATGTCCGGAATATTCTGTAACAATCAAGGTATCACCAGAATGTTCCACTTATCTCTTTATTTCTTTGGCATACCTTTTATCTCCACGCTGTATTTATCTGCTTAGACAGGCTATTTATCTCCGTGATACACTATCCGTCCGTTATCCCTCTGCGCCGCACCATTGTGAATAGTGCGTTCGCGAAAATACCGTAATTTTTATTATAATATATATTACCACTTTATAACAATTTCAGTTATAAATATACTTCTACTCATTCTCCACTTGAAATGATAAACATTATTTACAAGTTCTTTGCATATAAATTTGTGTCACTCTTCGCATTGCCACTTTACTTTCTTGTCCTTTGATCTTCGGCAGGAGTCACATCTTTTTCTTTTCAAATTTGGAGCATATGCGTCTTGGTCCTGTTGTTGCCATTTAGAGGATCCTTGAAACCAGCTTGAGCTATTGCTGAACGAATGCATTGTGTTCTGTACTGGGTGGGAAAGAATTCGTCTATCAATTTGAGGTCTGACTAGCTCTTTTCCCAGTTCTGAGATGAATTCTCTTCTAGCATCATTACCTCTAATATGATGTAAACATTTACAGTAAAGGACGTAAGCACTGAGAGATGCTACGTCAAGTATGTCGACATATAAAGCAAGTGACCACCTCCTTGTTCCATGCTTCACTGAATAGTGACTAGCCATCTCATCAACAGTACCAACACATGGCTTTGTTGAGTTGTACAACATAATAAGTTCAGGTTTTTTACCACCTCGCGTTTGTTTTCACGTCTAACTTCCACAAAACGCAATTGCTTACTGTATTTGTCTTTTATAATAACTTGATACAACATTGCATGTATATGTATTTTCTACGAATTTGTAACAAGAATGGTCATATAAATAAGCCTCTGTCGGGGTGAATTATTTGACAAGGTTCTTCCGGGGATTTCCCTTATCCTGAAAGACGAATGTCTGGTAGCACTACGCTCCATGTACCCTTTACTCATTTGAACATCATTTCATTAATGGTTCAATATGACTTAACTTAGGAGGTGTTCCCTTATCCTTGAAAGCCGAAGGTCTGGGAACACTAAGCCCAATGTACCCTGGACTCATTTGAACATAATTTCATTCATCGTCCGGTATGACTTAACGTTGGAGGTTTTCCACTATCCTGAAACATGAGTGTCATGTATATCTCCGCTATAAAGATCCTCTACTCATTTGAAAATCATTTCATTCATAGTGCGATATGACTTAACTTTGGAGATTTCACCATATTCTCAAAAATGAGTGTCAGGTAAGTCTAAGCTCTATTTACCATGTTCTGTTTTGAACATCATTTCATTCATCGTCCGATATGACTTAACTTTCGAGGTTTTACCCTATTCTCAAAAATGAGTGTCAGGTAAGTCTAACCTCTATTTACCCTGTTCTCTTTTGAACATAATTTCATTCATCGTCCGATATGACTTAACTTTGCAGCACTTCGCTAATTCTGAAAGATGAATGTTTAGTATTTCTAAACTCTATGTACCCAGTACTCATTTGAACATCATTTCATTAATGGTCCATTATGACTTAACGTAGGAGGTGTTTCCTTATCCTGAAAGACGCTGGTGTGGGATCACAAAGCTCTATTTACCCTGGACACCTTTGAGCATCATTTCATTCATCGTCCGAAATGTCTTAACGTTGCAGCATTTCGCTAATCCTGAAAGATGAATGTTTAGTATTTCTAAGCTCTATGTACGCCGTACTCATTTAAACAGCATTTCATTCATTGTCCGATATCACCTAACGTTGGAGGTTTTACATTATTCGCCTGGTAACCCCGAGCTCCATGTACCCTGTATTCATTTCAACATTATTTCATTCACCTTCCGAGCCGTTGTCGAGCTTTTTGCGAGACTAACAAACATCAATACATTTCTATATATTAAAAGATTATTTCCTTTGCTTCATTTTATGCAGCTATGCTATAAAGGACTAGTCTATGTTTATTTGTAATGGCAGAATCCTTTTGTATTTCTTCTAAAAGGCAGATTGTACAGTATTTTCAAAGTACGATTTTGGAGTACTTGTACTGCAGAAGTGTGTCACAGATGTGAAGGGATGAATCTCAAGAAAACAGGAGTGTACCAACAAATCCTCGCAAATGCCTTAAATTTGGAAGTTTTCCATTATCCCAAAAGATTGTTATCTTTAAACTCTAAGCTCTATAAAGCCTGTGCTCATTTGAGCATCATTTGTTTCAGCCTCACAAATGACTTTAAGTTTGAAGTTTTCGAATATCCCAAAAGATTGTAATCTTTAAACTGTAAGCCCTATGAAGCCTCTACTCATTTGGACATCATTTGTTCCATCCTCGCAAATGACTAAAAGCTGGCATTTTTCCGTTCCATACAGATTGTTATCTTGAAGCTCTAAGGTCTATGGAGCCTGTACTCATTTGAACA